>OMLP01004594.1:773-24649 GCA_900302685.1 Spondyliosoma cantharus | reverse complement strand
CCAATGGGGAGCAACCAGCCAACGGTCTGGTCTCCGTGCATCACGTGATCCCCGCGAGAATTCTTTTTAGGCCATGTGAGCCAAATGGAGGCCAATGATCTGAAAGGTAAAGCAATTTCAAATGTAAAAACTGTCTGGCGAGTGAGTATTAGTTGTCTGCGACTCAGGCCTAATAAGAGGAAAAAATAAAAATAAATTGGCACCATGAGTGATACCAGGACGACGCTAGAGGGCTATAAATACGTGTGGAACACATAAGGCTATTGTAGCGAGTTGATTCTGCGTACAAACGTCCCGCTGACAGGCGGTCCCGGCTAAGAGCGCCCGCCTTGGGCAGCGACTATGTCGGCATACAGCTGGTCTGTGTGTCGGCTGTCAGCTACAGCCGGTGGTTCAATATGCAGGTGGCTGGGCGGCGGAATCACTCCTGGTCGTCCGTGAACGCTAGCGGGGTTAGCGGGCACCGGCGGTCAGCTGCTACACATGTGTCCGAGTCGTTACTGTAAGAAGTGAGTGAGGTATTACTGTGTGAGAGATATTTTTATGAGTTTGACATAAACCTAATTTTCTATTAGGCTATTGGACTATTATTACCTGGGAGACCTCATGTGATTTAGAAATTACCCCACCACGTCTGTGTTTCGTGCGGCGCATTCGCACGGGATAAGCGAAGTCTTTGTTTTAACTCGAATTTACTGACATTATCCCCCGGATCGATCGCATCGGAGCCCTCGTTGGAGCAGCACAACGGTTTGATATGGATATTTTTGATACAACAAAAACTGGTGAGCCTGTTGAAAGATAGAAAAATGTTCCTTACCACATGCTGCCATGCATGTAATCCATCTAATCATTTTTAGAGATTTCGCTCGTGTGATGGATTTGAGTTTGCTCCTACTGCGAATGGGTCTCCATGCTGTGTACCTCTCCTGAATTTGCACCCCAAATGCTGTCAAAACTTTAATTTATAATTGCCAACGCAGCCTCCATAATTCTCGACCGGGAAAAAGGCAGAAAAAAGGCTCGGAAAACACAAAAAAGCTTTGAAAAAAACAAAACGACGACCCCAAATCAGAGATGCCGATTCGCACGGGACTAATATTATCACATGACCTCTGTGTTTGGCGAAATATGGTAGGTAATTTGCGGTGGAATTTTTACTTTACAAATTACGGACATGGCAGATTCGCACGGGATTAAGATCACAGACGACCTCCGCAATTATTACAAATTACTGGAGGTCCCCAGGTAATACTAGTCCCGTGCAAATAGGGCTTTAGTGCCTCTGAAGTTCCTGTGATGTTGACCAAAAAATGTCAGCTTTTGTTCTTTAAAAAAATCAAACTTTGAGTTGAGAGGCATATTTCTGCTGGCATGAATTTTTTGTAGGCTATTACATTTTCTTTCATATACACCATATGTTGATTTATTTAACACTGAATTAAATGAGTATAAAGGGTATAAGTAGTTGCTAAATCTTTTTTAGCAGTAGTTTTACAAACTACATTTCTCCAGGGGTAGAAATGTAGTTTGTTCAAACTACTGCCAGGCTGAACTACAAGTAGTTTTACAAGCTATGCTTGCAAAGTAGCCTCCCCAACACTGTCCATTTGCAGCACTCACATTTGCTAGTAATGACAAAGGCTTACTTTGATATTTCCATTTAAAATATAATGTGTCTGGAAGCAGTTACTGTATATTCATGAAGAAATTACATAGGTCTAAAGACGCAAACAAATTGAAAAACAGTAAGAGATGTATATCCTGTATTAACAGTCCGATGCAAACTGTTGTATGAAGACACGATCCTCATCTCGAGCAGCCAGACTCCAACAGTGCAGCATTTTATAACCATTAGAATATAACTTCAAACAAAGAAAATGTCCATTTGAAGATGTCCCAGAAATGTTTTTGACTCCCAGGCACGTGGTAGCTTCTATCTTTTTGTCCATCATTCATAGAGGATGTGTCCATCAGTCCACCTTTTGTTGCGCTTTAAGTTGCTCCAAAGCAGCAGCAGCTTCTTCTCTAACTTTGTAGCCCCGCAGTTCTGTCCGGAGCTCCCCAGGCTTCGGTGGGATCTCTGGTATAGTCTTAAAAATAAAACAACAGCAAGTACGTTTTAACACATAGGGAAAGACTGTGCCTGTATGATTGGGTGGTCTTGTGTTTTTTTCTCCATTCCCACGCATGACTGGTAAACTGTTGATAAATATGACATATTTTACTGTTGATCTAAAACATCTACAGTAAAATTTTGAGTTTTTTGGAGCAGATTCTGACACAGCAGTGCTAAATGGATGCAAGAAAATTCCCATTGTTGATGACTGTCAATTTATGAGAAATGCAGGACAATACTAAAAACATAAAGTCAAGTATGAGATGATATAGTTGAAGAATACTTTGGCTTTATAACAACTATACAATGTGTAAGCACAGTAGTACAGTTGTTTGTACATCATTGGTGGCAGTTTATTTGCATTTTCCTAACCTTTCAAAAACCTGATAACAATCATCATAACAATTTCAGTGCATTCCAACACTTTGCAAACTTGTTTATTGATTTGCTCCACAGAAAACAAATATGCAACTGTTGCATTTGTCTCTCACCAGATCAGGTAGGTAGTATTGGTGGACGGCTTGTGCTCCTGCAAACATAGCCAGTACACTGGCAGCAAACATCCTCAGGTACCGAGGCCAGGACACACCAGCTGGCATCTTGACAGACTCCCTGAACCTGGAAAAAAGATAGGGAGAGAAAACAAATCAAAACTATGTGCCAAAAGGTATCATATAATCTCTTATAATCTGTCTGCTTTTCTTTTCATTTTAGGCCAAGTCAATTTTTTTTTTCTAAATAAAAAGTGTTACTGTTAAAATTGTCATTTATAACTTTATGCCTCACAATCTGGGACATTCATCATATAACTAGGCAATATCATACTCACACTGTGTAACGTTACTGAGATCCTTCATACAGCTACCATGAGTATGCATCAGCATTAATGTTTTCTGAAGATCACCATTTCAATATCACACATAGCTGTAACATATGACTGCTGTCCAGCTGCACTGTAAATCCAGTTACATGTGAGCTACTGTCAATGTTTGCTAGCCCTGATGTAACGTTTAGCGAAGCTAAAAGTTTATATATATATATATATTAAAAAAAAGCAGAAATGGTGTCAGAGCAATAGCTATAAATGACGCTAGTGAGAACTTACCTTGTTTAAATAGCGTGCATTGAATTAAATAAACGGCCGCAATGTGAAGCTAATTTTCACAATTTTAAACCCAACTGTCTGTCATTGAGACACAGGCAGGTCATGCTGTTTGGCTAACACGAAGACTGTTTCAAAGAGAAAGCGGTCTCACTCTGACCATATTTACTGATACCACGAATATTCCGTCTCCCGTCGCCTTTTTGAGCACCTGTGGGCTCTACTTTTGTGAACTGATTGGCTGCCGTGAAATAGAATAGCTTTTCGAACATGAATGGAAAAACACAACTGCTTTCTATTCCGCTATTTTCAGCCTACTTGGTGACCGAACATCTTACGTTAGTTTTTTTTTTTTTTTTTGGTTGAACGGCTAAACTCGCAAGCCGTATCGTATCGTGTTGTACTATGTATTTCAACATTCACATTGTCGTACCAATTTAAAACAGATTACGGTTATGGGGGGCAAAGCGCACTGGATAATCCGGACATTTAAAAAAAGGACTTTGTGTGCATTTTGAGGGGTCCTGTTTTTACTACTGAGAGACGCGCTGTTTCAAAAAATACACAATCTTTGCTGTTACGTTCTTCTGCAGCGACAATTCCTGTTGGCGCTTTGTCACAGACGAGACATGTCGCCGTCTAGCGGTAGCTCGTGCGAACCCATGCAATTCATGGACCATAAACTTAAATCCTGTGTGTATTTTATAATGTTAAAATGAGTAAATTACCTGTGCGGTTTTACTCAATAACTATCGCTCACTGGTTGTAAAAGCATACTTTTGTATTTCACTCTTCTGACCCATGCAGTACACCTCCTAACCAAAGGGTGGCATTAAGCCTTCAGTCAACCGGAGCCAAACGGGATGTTGAGCGTTTAAATGGTCTTTGTTTTGGGAGCATTCCCAGCCCCCCCGTCCATTTAATTGAAAACTAAAGAACAAAATGTATGACAGGTACGTTAGCTTTCTCATACACCTTTATGTTTCGTTAATGTAGAGGTCACTGGTGGTTTTAAGATAGCTGTTGGACCGCGTAATGTTGTTAGCTTACTGTTAGCTAAAGCTTCCAGCTTCCTGTAGCAGCGTCCGTCCGTCTTCTTTGTGCCGAGCAATGTCCCTCTGTGCTATAACTTAATCCTCACACAGCTCATGTCTCCAGTGTGTATTGATGCATCTGTCAGAAGAATGAATGTTAATTTATTTAGATAAGTCAACAGTTAAGATGGAAGAAAACCAGTATACATCACTGACGGTTCCTACGGATTATTTTCAGCAGTGGTGAGTTGGTGCTGGAGGTGGCTGCAGGTCCTGGAAAACTTCTCATGTTATTTCCCTCTCTACGTCTTCATTTTCATGCATGAGATGGAGAAAGATGAATAGCATTTGACACACGATATCATGCACATGTATGCACTTTATATTCAGGCTTTTAGCAAGTGATAGTAATTATTAAGGATAATAACCTGTCAAATTGTAAAAACTGTGCTCTCAATAATAATGCAGAACTAATAACTTACACCGGCAGAGTTATAGTCCAGGTATGAAACATTAGAGGTAGTAAATGTCAGTTGAATGTATTCCTTAGCTGGTTTGAAAAGTCTGAAAGGAAATTTCTTAAAATTTTGAGATGTTACTACATTATCCAGTAGTTATTACACCATCACTTGCTACAGGCTTTATAAATACACCTGGGTCTTACTTTCTTACTGGATGCAGCCTGAAAAGGAGCTCTTCACTTGTTCGACCTGTCGTTGACTTCATATAAACCACAGTCACAATGTTCTTGCAAGCCCTACCAATTGTTTGTACATCTTCATTCCATTCTGGTCAGCCTTATCTAAACGCACGTCAAAGTTGGTGTTAAAAGACAAGGTTATGTGCTCTAAACTAATCAGATATGCACAATAAAGGCAAGGGAAAATAGGTTGGCACACACACTGATGCAATGAATGAAATGCAGAGAATACAAACAGGTGTATATCAGCGCATGTATTGTATGTTTGTAAGTATCGTGTCTTGTAAGTTTGCCTCACCCTACTGTTCTTGCACCCCATTAAACACCAGACATAATTTGTCTTCTCTTGCCGTGTCCGGATCTTCTTTTGTCTTCCTCTGATAACATTCCTCTCCCTTTTCTCTTTAACCTTCGTCTTCTTCCTCTTCTCTTCTCTTCTCCTCTAGGTACCAGTCCAGCCAGCAGCACCCCGAGGCGCAGTATGGGATGCCCTATCACAACATGGGCCATTACACAGAAGGTCCCAGAGATGAGCCTGTCATGGCTGAGCTGTCTGTGCACCGAGAGCAGCCTCATTACCCAGAACCTTTTAATCAGAACTACCCCCAAGCCCCAAACCACTACCAGGACCAGGTTTACCAGCAGCCAGCCTACCAGCAGAACTACAGAGAGCAGCAGCATCCCGCACACCTGCACCACCCCCAGCATCAACATACAGTACAGCAGCAGGAGGCGAATGTTCAACACCAACCTCAGCCTGCTGGTGCACCTCAAGGTACGGTGGAAATTATTGATCAATGTACTTCTCCCCTACATCACAAACATTTTATTTTGTCACATTTGATTAAAATATCTTCTACTTTTTAGTAGTAGTCCACCTGCCAGCTTAAGCTACATTTTACTGACAAATCGTGGTTGTTTGATTGATTCTCTGGAGTGATTTGGGGATTCAGACTTGCAGTTTAAAAGACAAAGGTCAAAATTCTCTCAGTGATTTGTGCTGTTTCTTAACCAACCCCTATCTACGTCATTGTCCATTGTATCCAGTGAATGTGACTTTTCTTGTGAATTCAGGTGTCTTTTGTCTTTTTAACAATCACTGTCATACCTCAACACATTCCTCCTCTTTGTTGTAGTTGTGACGCCAGTGAAGAAGAAGAGAGGTCGGCCTCCGAAGCAGCAGGCAGAGGAGGGCAAGACGCAGGAGGAGGACGATGAGGTTGAGGCCGCCAAAAAAGCCAAGAGGGCTCTCAACCGCTTCAATGGCATGTCGGTGGCTGAGGTTATGGCCAAAACCCTGCCAGACGTTATTACCTACAATCTTGACATTTTGATAGTGAGTTGTTAACTGAAATAATTCATATATTTGTTTATTTGAATTAGTAGTGAAGTGGTGTTTTTTTGTGTCTTTTATACAAACAAAAAAATTAGACACAGTGTATTTAGTCACAAAAAGCTGTCATTTTTAGGTCTGTTGCCATGGTAACACATTCATTTTTCTCCTCAGATTGGAATTAACCCAGGACTATTGTCAGCCTTCAAAGGACACCATTACCCAAACCCAGGAAACCATTTCTGTAGGTTCAAATTCAATTTTCTCACAGAAAAAGATTCAGTGCGTCTGCAGTAACCAAAATATTCTTTAACCCATTAAAAAACATTAGGGTCCAGTGTTGTGAGATGTGTTTTTCATGTCTCAATGGCCACTTGCATAGTTAAACTTTCAATTCTTCTCCTCTGTCTAGGGAAATGTCTGTTTCTTTCTGGTCTAACTGACGAACAGCTCAACTACATGCATGACCAGAGCCTGCCAGAGAATTACAGCATCGGCTTCACCAACATGGTAGAGAGGACCACACCTGGCAGCAAAGATCTTTCCAGGTAAATTATAAAAACACATTGATCTGTCTTTTTTATACAGAATGATTCAGAGCTAGTGCTACAGTAGACTGAGACTGGAGATACTAAGATGACAGTGAGGAACTCTCACCTTGAAACAAACAGTTATGATATTTCTATGGTTTTATGTTTTTGTCCCAGTAAGGAGATTCGTGAAGGAGGTCGACAGTTACTTGAAAAGCTGCAGAAATACAAACCATTAATAGCAGCTTTTAATGGAAAAGGTAAAATGATTGAAACACTACATTTCTATATCTGTGTTTAAGATGTCATATTCATAAAGCCATTGGGAAACAGTGTAGTGACATTTGTTTATTTTGTCAGGTATTTATGAAATCTTCTGCAAGGAAACCTTTGGTGTGAAGGCAAAGAATCTTGAGTTTGGTCTGCAGCCCTACAAAATCCCAGAAACTGAGACAGTATGTTGAAATCGTACCTGAATCATTCTTAGAATAAACCCAACAATACAAACCTTCCTCATAGCATATTTCCTTTCACCTAGGTCTGCTACTTGATGCCGTCATCAAGCCCTCGCTGTGCCCAGTTCCCCCGTGCACAGGATAAGGTACATTTCTACATCAAACTGAAGGAACTGAGAGACGAGATGAAAGGCATGGCACCAAGCCATGAAGTGAAAGAGACAAAGTACTCATTCGATCTACAGCTAGCTAAAGGTAAACAGTAGAATTAATAGGCAGGGTACATCTTTGTCATTTCTACAGATTATATTGATGTTGTAGTTGAATATCTAACTCCTTCATGTTGTGTTTGCTCTGCAGAGGATGCAAAGAGGATATCAATCAAAGAAGAGCAGGTGGATCCAGAGTATGAAAGCTGTAGCGGCCTGCATGACAACGCAAGGCAAAGCAGCAACACATCCCAACTAAAGGAGGAGGAGAGGTGAAAAAAACAGGGCTGTCTGCAGTAGCACACAGGTAGTGTAGTTACCATGTAGTTCTAATTAAATGTAGCTGGAACTGGATGGACTCATTGTATTTTTAAAAGAATAAACACTCGTGAGTTTAAGCTGCATATAATGTAACTGTAAATAATGACTCCAAACCACTGTGACTGATTACCTATCAAAACCAATTTAGAAGTCTGAGTTGATTTTCATACAATACTGACATGAAGTGAAACAATGAGCCAAACCACCCTTGAAGTAAGAATGGATTTGCCAATCTTTGAGATTATGGCATGGTGTGAAAAGTTGTTGCTGTTAATGTTAAGGTAACCCGTGGAGTTTTTACCTCTAGTATCACTGTGAAGCTGTTTACAAGTTTGTCTTCTATGCACACGATCAAGGACAAACATACATGTGCAAGTTGTTGGCATTATACACATTCCTGCCAATGGTTTAACACTATTACACCAATCTACAGTTGGCAGTAGCATGCCAAGATCTGCAGAAATGCAGTGATAAAGGCAGGAAAGAAGAAGACTGCTTGCTAGTTAACATGGATGTTGAACATAAAGTAAAGTTCTGTAAGCAGCAAATATCATCTTTCATTGTGATATCTTGCAGAAATGGACATTGTTGGCCAGTCAGCGAACAACATGACATGGAATCACTGCAGCCGGAGATGTTCACTCAACAGATACCAGATATCAGCTGTACTAGTAGCATGATGCATCAGTGAGGTTAAGAAACCATCTGATGACACCACAAGAGAAAGGAGTCACACAGTCTCCTGAGGCATCGCAGTGTGACACACAAGGGAGAAAGGGCCCTCAACGGTTACATTTTCTAACTCTCAAACAGACTGTGCATGTTTTGTTGTCATTTTTTATCACTATTTATTGCATTTTGTATGGTACGTGTGTTCAGTGACTTATTTTTTGTATTTTAAAAGAATGACTTTCTATGATTTATCAGCTACATAAATAGGTAATTGTACTGGGATTTCTGATGTAATTAATTCTAATTACAGAGTTATTAAATCTCTTCTAAAGCTGACATTTATTGTCTCATTGTTTATGTCATTCACGTGAAGTTGCAATATATAACCAACAATGTAAGGAAACACAAACACACCATCAGAAAGCATGAGTATTGCTTCTACTTGAGGGGAAAGTTGGATTTTCAAATCTCTGTGACAAAGGAAACAACATTCAGATATTTTGATGAAAAAATCACAAAATAAAAATCCCAAAGACCATATAATGATTTTTAGAAAATAAATCCACTTTAAAACATTTCTGGCTATAATACGCACAATGCAAATACTTTGTTGAATACATATTATTTCTTTGGATGTATTTGTACATGGTGTCAATCTGCTTTTCACTGGACTATGTGGAAATTATTTAGGTCTTTAAATACAAAAAAAAAATCTCAATTTCAAAAATGGGTATCTCGCAGCATGGTAATATGCCTTCATATTCTTTGCTGTGAAGAAATCAAAAGCAAACCAATTATGTTTTATCAGGTTGCATTGACTTCTTTTGCACAACCTCCAGTTTGTAACATGGTTGTTAATGACGAGGAAGAAATAAATACAGGTCAACAAAATTGCCTCACTGGAACTTTCAAAGTTTGAGACAAAAGCCTTAAGAAGAGATGTGGTTATTTTATTTTAAATTCTGCTTTAAAAGCATGGCGGCAATGATGGCAGTCGCGATTCTCACTTGCCAAATTAAAATAAATAAATACTCACATAACTTAAAAACTGGATCAAAATGCAAACATGGCCATTTAAACGCCACAGACTATCAGCCAATAGGAAGAAAGCTCATGGAGTTTAAAAGTCGAGCAGCTCATACCAATGGTAAAATGGATGCGTACCGTTTTGTTCGTTTTCAATTTTATATCGTGCAACGTTCGTACAAATACCATGCTCAGACGCTTTTATTAAAATCACAAGATTTAAAACTCAAAAGTCTAAAATAAGCTCCTTGTAGTTGTTTTTTCTATTTCCCAGTCAAAGATTTCTTTCTTCTCACACCCCTACGTCTTAGTCTTGAGATCTTCCGGTGTCAAAGTTGACCGGCAGTGCTGTCATTTCTTTGTTGCTTGTGTTGCACCTAATATGTTGTGAATAGAAGAGCGGGATAGATGGAAAATAAACAGTTATCTGTACAGAAGAAACTATTTTAAACCGTACCCACATCAGGTTCGTGTAAGTTTTTCAATACTGGTAAAATTGTGTACAATTTATTTGCGAGGAATCTCAGTGGACGCGAAACCATTCATCCATGCTATATTAGCCGAGCGGCTAGCTGTTGGCTAGCATTAGCTGCAGTTGTGGCACTGCTGCTGAATTGCTGTTAACGTTGCCATTCATACTTTTACATGGAAAACGTAACCTCTGTTATTGAAATTAGATAGCTATAACGCGTCCCTTTAGCCCACCAACTTTGAATGATAAATCTGTTTTAAAATGGCACATTGAGAGTTGTTTTTCATTCGGGTTTAACGTTAGCTTGTGATAGCATAGCCATGGAAGAAGGGGGAAGCCTTTTAGCAGGTGTGGATGTGTAGTCGCATGATTTGGGGTTTGGGATATCTGCTGTTGAACTCGCATAAAAGTGTTTACATTTTGTTTAATCACCATTTCAGTTATCCTTTTGTTTTCGTTTACGTTATGGTTTATCTTTTGTTGTTAACTCTACAGTTTGTTTACAATGCCCTGGCACATGCATTCAGTTTCACACACTGCCACTGACTCTTTTATATACTTAACTTCATGTACATTATCAAGCTATGTATCCTCAACATCCCTACTGATTTATTTAATAAAGTCAAAACCACCCAAAAGATGGACGAAAAGCAGAATGGATCATACCCTGTTGTCTCCCCGGAGTACCTTCATCAGTGGTGAGTCTTCTCCTCACCCCAATGTGGCCATGTGGGAGTCTGATCATACCAGCAAACCTCTGAATGGCAAAGTGTGATGAAAATGAAATGAAAGCATGTGTGCCCACCTGCCCCTTTATTGGCTTTTGTTTTAACATTGTTTTCATAATGACATTTGTTTTTTGCACCACAAATGATAATTTTTTATTTCACTGTGGTTTGATACAGAAAGAACAAAGTAAACATCATATTGGGGAAATGTCTCTGATGTTTTCCTTTAATATGATGTGGTGCTTTATTACAGTCTTTGTGATTCACTAACCATCGTTGACTGGGAACTGGGTTTTCTAAGTGTCGTGAAAATAAGTAGGAAAATATACAGATCAGTCTACAAGATGTGTTTCTAGTATTTAGAACATTAGTACATCATGCTCCACTAACACTGCTCTAGAAGCGCTTTCAACTCATCAGATTTTGGTGCTGAAGTAGACTATAATATCGGCTGCAGTGGAATATAACATGCATAATGTTTTCATTAGTGTATAATTACCTGAAACTCAGAATCGATTGTTTTTTGTTACCTTAGATCGAGCCTACATATCTACAGAATGGCAGGTCCTCTTCCACCAAATTCGCCAAGTTGCTCTGTCATGTTTGTTTATAAAGTGTATCAGACAGACGGACAGGACAAACCATGTCTATAGAGAGGGCTTTTCACTTTCTTAATATCAATTGTAGTGGAGGGTGAAATGAGGGGTGTTCAGTTGGTTTCAGTCAGCCATCAATTGTTAGATGCCACAAAATCCTACATACTGGTCCTTTAAGTTCTCATAAAGGATCTTTTTGTGAGGATAAACAGACTTTGTAATTAACAATTTTAAGAGAGTGCATCAAGTGTGTTTATTTATCATCACTGGGTAATAAATCAAATGCAGAGCAGCTTTAACCTGGCAGCACCATTTTGTTTATTGTGTTAATTTTCTCCCCGTTTTTTTTTTTTGGATTATTCTTCCACCACAGGGTTCAGTCTGCACAGCAGTTTCAAGCTCTCCAGGCTCAATATTCAGGCTTCAACCAGGACCAACAGTTTCACTACCCACAGGGGGAGGCGGGAGAGACAGCCATGGCACACATGGCTAATCCAGAGCCCATGATGGATCAGCAGCAACCTGCCAACCTGGCAAAACGTACTGATATGCCTTTTAAATAAAATATCCTCAAAGATATATTATATTTACCAGATCAGCTGGTTCTGGGTCAGGTCCCAGACAATTTGCCATAAAATGCGTGCCAACAGTTGCTCTGCACAATTATACTTAAATGATAAGGGTTTTTTTTGTAATACTGCATTGCATTACCATGCTTGCGAGAGAGCGTTGTGTAAGTTGGTAACAGCGTTGTTAAATATATTTGGCTTTCTGAAATTACTTTGAGTACTATTGTGGTTTCCACTGAAGTTTTATATACTTCGAGACATAACAACAATTAAGTTTAATGGAGTGATATGAAGTAAGAAATCTACAGCATGGATATCTGACAACAGTTCAACAAAGTGCAAGGCTCAGACATTTCCTCCTTTTGATATCACCTCTGAACTTTTTGTTGTAGCCCCTGCCAAAAAGAGAGGCAGAGCAGCACAGCCAAAGGAACCCAAGGCACCAAAACCTCCAAAAGTCCCCAAGGCACCGAAGCCACCCAAGGAACCGAAGCCACCCAAGGCACCGAAGCCACCTAAAGACCCCAATGCACCTAAAGCAAAACCGGGTCCAAAGCCCAAGAAGGCTGCTGAGGCTCAAGCAGACGGCAAGCAAGAGAAGATTGATGAGAGCTTCAAGAAGGTGAAGAGGAAAATCGACCGGTTCAAGGGGATGTCAGAGGAGGAAGTAATGAAGAAAACTTTACCAGACCTGCTGGATTACAACCTGGACTATGTCATTGTAAGGATCATCTGTTTTTACAGTGGAACCAAGCACTGTGCTATTTGTAATGAATTTGATTTTGTAAGCTTCAAAAACATGTGCTGTTTTCTTTTCAGATTGGTATCAATCCAGGATTGATGGCAGCTTACATTGGACGGTGGTTTCCAGGACCTGGAAATCATTTTTGTAAGTTATGTGGTGGAAAATGGTTCCTGTTCTGGTCTTCCGATGGAAAATAGTTTTGATTCTGTCGTAGGGTTATAAGAAGTTTAAGATTCAGACCTTCAGATGAAAAGAGAAGAGAAGTTAACATTAAGCAGAATGCTGTGACACCATTTACTTTCTTCTTCTCTTACATCCTTTTTGTGAGCCAAGGAGATGAATGATGGCTAATTCTTTTATTTCAGGGAAGTGCCTGTTTCTGTCTGGATTTACTGAGGAGCAGCTAAACCATATGTCTGATACCACTCTACCTACAAAGTACAAAATGGGTTTTACCAACATGGTGGCCAGGGCGACACCAGGGAGCAAAGATCTCTCGAGGTAGGCTTATATACTGATGGATTCTGATGTGATCGCTAACCATCATGTTTGATGTTACTAGAGCCAGAAGAAAATATATATTTATGTCAAAAGGGTCATTCTGAGTTGTGCTGACGTTGGATGAGCAAACAGGAATCATAATGGCTGGGATTAGAAGTTTGTCATAAGTCTGTATTTTGAATATTTAATTTTCTTTTCACCCCAACAGTAAAGAGTTGCGCGAAGGAGGCAAAATTCTTGTTGAGAAGTTGAAGAAGTTCAGACCACTTATTGCTGTTTTCAATGGAAAATGTAAGCACTGCTACATAGCAATGGTTTTCGTAACATATCTGTAAAAATAAAAAAAAATCAACTAATATTTCTGTTTTACCCCCAGGTATTTATGAAATGTTCTGCAGAGAAATGTTTGGTAAAAAACCAAAGAAACTTGACTTTGGTTTGCAGCCACACAAGATCCCCGAGTGTGACGTGGTGAGTGCCCGACTGCTTTCAGCTCCATAAAAGACTTTTTTTTTTTTCAAATTGGCTTCTCAAAGCGGATTCTTTTTTACATTTTTGCCCGACCCCAGACACTAAAATTAATAGATCAGACCAGTACTTGATTCTAGTCATAGTCCACTGAAAAAGTGATAGTAGTTCATTCTCAAAAACTGCAGGATATCTAGAATATTTATTTTATTTAAGGTATGAAAGCTAAATGAGATGAGATGTTACCTTTGAAGAATTGACCTGACAGTCATTTTCCCATTTCACAGGCTCTGTATCTGATGCCTTCATCGAGCGCTCGTTGTGCTCAGTTCCCTCGTGCTCAGGACAAAGTCCACTTCTACATCAAACTGAGGGAGCTCAGAGATCAGCTGAAGGGCGTCCGAAAACAGACTGAGATCGAGGAGATTGACTACTCATTCAACCTGCAACTGGCCAAGGGTAAGCGCAGTCATGGATGAATGGACAGGTTTAGCTTACATTAAAGTTATTCAACTCTATTTAACCACTGAGTGGCATGGCAGCAAAATCTTTTATCTAAAACTGAAACTATAAAGCAGCACTGTGACATAAAATAATGAATAAAGCTATAATCACCATTTACACTTGTAGTGCAGTATAATAGTGTGCAAAGAATTAGACACTGAGAGCAGTAGCATCAGTGGCTTGATAGCCTGTGCATCCTGATATTAAAAACCTGCCCTTTCAGTTTGATCTCTGATCCTAGGTCAGATCATGTTTGTAAAACACGTCCTTTTTTTCACATCAACAGAGGATGCCAAGAGGATGGCGATTAAGGAGGAGCAGTACGATCCTGGTTATGAAGATGCCTACGGTGGAGCTTATGCAGAGAAAGGACCTGAAGGAGAGCCGGCCCCGAGCCAGACCAACGGTCACTGTACATTCTCATCTGTAGAAAACAGAGGTAACACACACAAAGTTGAAACGGTTTGCTTCTGCAAACTGTATTCCACTCTTGAAATTTTATTAAAGCCTTTTAGGTTGTTGAAATGTACACCCATTGTACTGATCAGGGTGCAGCATGACTTTTTTTCAAAATCATATTTTGACCATTGTTGAGCTAAATATTTCTGAAAGTTTCTGAATTGTTGGTCAGCTGTTATTGGAACAGTCAGTGCATTTGAATGAACATCAATAAATTGGCTACAGCCAAACATGCAGGCTTTCTTGAACATCACATATAAAAGAACCTGGTTTCTGTCATCAGAAATAATAATGCTCTGGGTTTCCAACTTGTCACAAAACTGACACTTTGGGGTGGCAGCTGACAGCATCTCAATTTCGTTGTACAATGACAATAAAGATCTATCTATTCCCAAAGCGTCAGTTTTTAATGAGTTGGGAATGAGACTCAAAAAACGCCTTTTCTTACAAATAGCACCTTTAAGTACAGAACTCCCAGTCAAGACACCGGGGTTCATACCGAGCTTTGAACATAATGTTATACTGTTGATTTATTTTTACACTAAGCTCCCATATTTTCCTTTTTCAGTTTTCTATTGTGGCTCAGTTAGGTATAGGCAACAGCTACTCTCATGTGCACGTTTCCACTCTTTTTCTCAAATCTTAAAGCTATGACATCACAACAGCATGATGGTCCTGGGACCACATAAATTATGATGTGTGAATCACATTTCAACAAACAGACAACTGGAAAGTAAAATGTGTGAGCAACATGGACACATTTCATGTTGGCAACGATTTGTTCTCCTGAAGTGATTGAGTATCTTGTAAAGAATTCTCATGTCAGTGTCAGATTATCCTCAGCAGAGAGCTTCAGTCTGTGTGTTGTCTGTCTCCAGAAGAAACACAGGAGGCGGCAACATCACAAATAGCAGAAGGCCAGCTCCCAGACGGACAGTGGATGACCCAGTCCTTTGCAGATCAGATCCCAGAAATCAGCGGTGGTCCAAAGGAAGCCAGCGTATAAGGAAAAGACTTATTGTCTGGTTTTGAATCGTTTTCCTTTTTATTAGGGTCCGAGTGGGATATACACACATTGATGGACTTTTTAGAGATTTTGCAGAACATTTTTTCTGCACTTTTATTTCTTTTGTGGTCTTGTATACATGTATGATCATCTTCATGGCAGTCTTTTTTAAATATGTGAAATCAGGGACTTGACAATGATGCTTGACTGTCCTTGGAGAAGGTCATGTATTTAAATGTTTGTTTTGCCTTTGTACTCTACTGTTCCATACTGCACTGTGATGCAGTAACTGTAAATGGTCACATCTACTGTTTTGACAGTAGATAAATTCTAGATGATTATTTTCTAAGCTTGACTGATCAGTTGGAGCCTATATGATCCTCGGTGAATTTAGGATTTAGTTGGCATTAATGTTTTACATTCATGGTGCTATGAACTGATTACGATCCAATGTGATCACTCAACCAGACTCAACATGTACGTCAGAGATTCTACTGAAGGAATATTTGACAAACCTCTCAATTTAATGCTACAGGTTTTATTTTACTCTTTGCTATTATCACTTTTTTGCTTTAGGAATTTTAGAATTATGTTTTGTATGTTTATGAAAATGTTATTCAAAAGGAATTTTATGAAACTATTGTCCATTAAAATGTCCTGATGATGCTTTTTCTACATTATTGGATTACCTTCTTGCTAATTGTAAGTCTCATACAGTACAGAATCACCATTTGTATTACTACTCAAAACTAGTTAGGGATATTGGGATAAATTAGTGTTTCACTTGATTGTTTATTCTGTGACATCGGTGACTTTTATTTTCTATTTTGAAAATATTTTTGATCCCCAAAAATAATGCAACATGCTTCATTTGACTTCCATTTCATATCCATGTACATACATATATAAACACATAATCCAATATCACTAACTCATTTTGAGTAGTGTATGTTTCACAGGACTGAATTTCAACCCTTCAGTTATGTTACTCACTTCACTTTAGAGTCATGGTGACAGAGTGCCAGAGCTTTGGCAGTGTAAAAGTCCCAAATTGAGCTACTTTAAAATATACCTCACACTCCAAGACAGGTGCTTGTTACTGCAAGCAATGTACAATAAATTCTTGACAAGTCACGTATTTGTAAGATAAAGTAAAAATCATATCTTCCTATAACATACTACTAAAGGTACTACTTTTATGACCATATGGAAATATTTCTGTAACTAAAAAATTGTGAACTTGTAATACTACATCAGTGCCAAACCACATATTTTGTTAACTTACTCTAGATAAAGGGCTAAAATTTGATTTAATACAATCTAGATAAAACCTGGATAAAACTTTTAGCAGATAATTGTGGATACTGAAACTTCTTGCCAAATTAAGTTTGTACAGTGACTTTATGCATGTGTTCAAAATGTTGGGCATTCACCAGCACTTTTTGCTTATTTCCTTAAGGTCAGGGTAGTTTTTTTAGTTTTTTTTTTAAAAAGTATAAATTGAGAAAATCCACTTTATTGCACAATTCAATTGATAAATATTACATAACATTTATAAAATGTATTTTTTTTCTCTTTATGTTTGATGAAGAGTCAGCTGAGTGTGGTGGTTTAAAGCCACCTTGCCACATGTAGGTGTTTTGTTGGTCTGGAAGTTGGATGGCCCTCCAGATGTAGAGGTGATGGAGAGGAGGTGTAGATTACAGTTGTCCCAGTGAAGAGTTTTGTTGGAATTTGGGGTGGTTGTTGAGGACAGAGGTTTAATATTTGTGTGTCCTCCTGTCTGAGTTCTGATGTCTTGAGGATCTGCTGCTGGATGGAGATGCACTGGAGAACACAAGGATTTGAGCACAAAGACTAAAATTAGCATAATCAAAAATAGGGGTTTTGCAATGACATTAGGTATTCATAAAGAGCCACAGAAGCAGAAATGACGATATGTAAAGAATAACAATTACCACAACAATAACTGAGATTAGAATTCTTAATTTGATAAAGACAGAAAATGTATTTTTCTCAATAGAGATAGTTGATCAGTAAATCTCATGCCCCATTCTTCAAATCTGGATGCTTTAAGTTGGAGACAACCTTTGCCAAAAACCCAAAGCACCAATATTTGACGACCTTGGTATGAGACTCATTAATCAACTACCTTTATCCAGACTGTTTAATTGTGTCGCTTTAAGGGTTAAAAAAAAATATCTAAATTTGTGTACAAACCTGTTGATATCCTCTACTGAACTACTGCTCCATTTCTGCCTGCAGAAAACTGCGGTCAACATCAACTGTTTGAAAATCAGTGAACAGCCTGACAATATCATGCTGTCAAAAGAAAAATGGTATAAGTTTTAAAAAAAAAGTCATTGGAAGTGACTACTGTTTTTTGGTGCATTCCCTTAATCTCTGGTCTGATGATTGAATGATTTACCTTTTGATGAGTAAGACGGTCAGCTCAATGGGCATCATCAGTAGGATCAGCACATTCATAACCACTTTCAATGGAAGAAACTTGCCGCCATCATGAGTGTCCCTGCATGCCTCACACAGCACTAACATAAACACACAAAATGTAGGACATAACACAAACTGTAATATCTGCATTATTTATTTTACATGTGGTGGATTTAGTTTTTGGGCTAAAGCCACATTCAGTTCACAGGAAGTCAAGATAATTCTATATTTAACAAATGAATCCCAAAAACCCCAATCCTGGGGACATAAACTAATTAAGACAATTAAATAATTAGAATAAATGAATCATCTCAAAATTACGTTTTAAGTTAAGTTTGAGCTGAGTTGATTTGTGAGAGTTTCTTTATCTAGGTCTCATCTACCACTCATTTATATTTAATTAGAGCCTTGAATACACCCCTGATACCTCCACTGAGGAGCTTCATAGGTGCATGATATGGTTTAGTGCTTTGGTCAAAGGTTAAATCTTCCCTTTTCTATTCCCTCTCTATGTATCCTGCCTCGTCCAGAAACAAGCTTCCACTAAATCCAGTCCTTACATTTAATCATACCATTCACTGAAGCATAAAAAAACCTTCCCTCCTTACCTTTCTTGAAGCTAGGTGGGAGGTTTTCTATGACTTTCAGGTCCAACCAACAGTGATCCTCCTGATGAGGGTTTCGTCCATTCAACAGTGTCTTCTTTGACACCGCCAGCTCACAGCAAGGTTTGATTGTGTCTGTTTCCATCTCCAAACTGGGGGGAATATGCTGCTTTCTGAGCAGATCTATCACAGACAGTTGACTATTAACTCTGTTTCCATTGTTACTTCATAGTGTGAACCAGAAATGGGTGACAGAGCTCACCTCTATCTCTCAGGAAATGAAGAGCATCCATGTAGCCGTTGTGGCAAATCTCAGCCAGCTTCTGTTATGAACAAAATATGAAAAACAATTAATGGTTGATAGCTGAAATGTTGTGCAGCATCTCAAGATTAATTTGTCTTTTAAACTGAATACATTAATATCTTGGAGTGACAGCGAACAGAAGATCTGAAATAGAGCTCTCTTAAAAAGAATATGTATGTTTCTGTTTAAAATAAAAGGAACCTACACAGGAACCCACCTCAAGTCTTGGTGGGAGGAAGGACGTACAGACCCGATGTACATTTCCAGTGTTGACCTGGATGCTAACATTGCCGTAGTGCACCTCGAAGAAGTTGAATGTGCCCTCTTTGGGGCAAATGTCGCTCTCGCCTGAGAACGGGGCCATAGTGATGGTGTTTCTCTGCTCGAACAGGGGCATGTTGTTGCTCAGGGCTCCATCCATATAGTGCTGAGAGGAAAAAGAGATGTACTGAATGTTGATGTTCTCATCATATTTTTCTAAAAGTCTTGCTGGAATATTGTCCTAAACAAAAACAACAACAAACTTTTAAGTTGACTGAATTTTGAGAAAACATTTCATTTTGTAATGATTTTGTAATGATGCAAAACAAATAGAGTTTTCTAATCATGTAGATTTGATAATAATTATAATTAATTTTTTCAACTGGAATTAAATACTTCATCAGTTCAGTCTACCTAAAATATCTAGTTTACATAACTTGGTGACATAAATTTTCTTCAAACTACGAAAAAGAAGGATCTCACAACAGTTTGAACTCTTAAAATGCTGGGAAGTGTACTCATATCCTGATTCTTAGAAGATCTTGTGTTGTGTATAGTTCTGAAAATAAAAATATTGAAATTAATAAAAAAATATTTAATTGAAATAAATTAAACATATAATTACATTTATGTTAAGTTAACGGGAAAACAGGACTTTCTACAGACTGGTTTTTGTTAGTTAAAGCCCCTATTTATGGGATTTTAAAATATCTGATTAAAGGAGCTTTAAAGTAAAGAACACAATAAAACCACGGTGTGTAACGATTTCCTTCTAATCCTTTTACAACAAACGTAAGTTAGAAAATGCACAGGATATCTACCCACCACTCCACGGTATGAAGGTCGGGTGAAACCACAGTAAACAGGGAAAAAGCAGCTGCAGATGAGAACCTGCAGAGGCAAACAATGCAGGATAAGACATAAGGTATCAGACCCTCATCTCCTCATTTTGATGAACTGCTACCAGTACATGCAGACACTGTGAAATCAGGCCAGGCTACACAATATTTCAGTCCCTCTATCTACTTCCTCCTACCTGAATGAGCTCCTCTCTGCTGTCAAACTCTGACACCAGAACATTCTTCCCATCAGTCAATCTGGTGAGGGACACGCAGAGCCTGCCAGAGGCCTGAAGGTGGGCATCAGCCGGGAGCTTCTCCAGCAGGATGTCCTGCACTGTCCGCAGCAGACTGAAGGTCGGGTGGAAAATTCCCAGAGTGTGCTTTCTGGCCTCTCTCGCCATGGTCAGAACATCAACGCATAACTGTTCTGAGGAGGAAAACGTGACAAAGTCAGTCATGAATTGCAGCTGCACTTGGGGGATTGGTTCAATAATAATAATAATGATAATAATAAAAATGTTTTAATGTTTTAATGTTGTAATGTTTTCTTTTGTTTCTTTGATGTGTTGAAGATGTAAAAGTTGTACCCTGATTCAACTGCAGACTCACTGAGCTCCTTCTCTGTGAGCTCACCATTCTTTGTTTCTTGCTTCTTGAATACTTTGAGTCACTGTTATCATTTCTCCTTAGGATTGAAGTTTGTTACATGATCAATATTGTAAATATGCTGTTATTCATTTTTATTGTGATGTAATTTATGTAATTGTTGGACTTTTGTTTGTGTTTATGAGTCAGTGAATGAGATAAGTCAGTGACAGGTGCATGTCCTCAATCAGCCTCCCTTGGCTTTAAACTCCATGTGACCTCTGGAATTCAGTCTCATGAACTCTCTCTCTCTCTCTGTGTGTGTGCGCACGCGTGTGTGTGTCAATGAACCCGCCAAGTACATTGTTTACTTCAATTATCAATAACAGCACTTGCACTGAGATAACATGAACCTTGCTGCAAAGTCATGATCAGGTTTCATCTTAGACACATGCAAGAAATGAAAACACCAGATTTCATTAAATAAAACGGATCTGTTTGGTAAGTAAGGATCAGGTTTTCTGTATTTTTATCTTGTAGAGAGAGGAAAATACCAGATTTGATCATGTAAGCGAGTAGTGTAAGGGGCTATACAACTGTACAACTCCATGCATTGGTTGATCATCATGAGAAAGATGACAAATCTCAGCAATAGAATATGTTTTTAGCCAAAAGGTCCAATTCAACTCACCAATGGGAATCCCGACTGTCAGAGCTGCAGCCACGAGACAACCAGATGAAGCTCCACAGATTTTAGAGGCTCCATGAATGAGCCGCGGGACCTCCTGAAGAATACAGCTCAGAGCTCCCACGTAATAAATACTCCTGAACCCACAGCCTGCAAAAGAGATGTTCCACTCCTCGTCCCAGCTGAACATCCTCGCTGAAATCTAAAACTCAAAAACACATCTCTAATAGTATATTCCTTCAGATCATTTATCAGAGGTCACCTGGTGCATTTGTTCGTTCAGTATTTCATCAACATGTAAACCCCTGTCTTATCTCAACTACACTTCTCAGGTTCAATGGGCACCTCCTCTGGGGTATTGCACAACCTTCTTTGCTCAAACGTCACATGTTTAGAAATAGAAAAACAGGAGCGCCTTCACAAACTGCACTGGGCCAGCTGCATGACATGTGACACGCTTCTCATAACAAGCACTATACTGTGTACACATGTCAGGGGGACCAAAGGGGGCAAAACAAACTCAGTGATTTTTCAACTTTTACTTGACTTGACTTTGCATTTTTTTCAATACATTTATCATTATGAGATGTGTAAATGTATTAAAACCTTGTGCTGTTGTTGTCCAACATCCTAATTTCCTAATTAGGAGTTCTGGTTCATCATCTTTTTGAAAAACTGAAATCTGCTGACATATGCCCCTGATTCTGCTTTTCTTTCCACACTGTACTCAATGTTAATATTTCAGCACCGCACAACATTTTCAAACTATTTTGCTTGCATCGGGTTAGCATTTTGTAAAAACTTAGCTGGCTGTCAAAGCTTTAGATGTGCTGAAGTAGGCTATTTAAAGAAGGGCTTCACACTTCAACATGTTTTTGAGCTGTAAATCAAATTATATGAAATGCATTTCTGGAAAAATCTATTCAAGAAATATCTTCATTTCAGGGGTTGAATGTGGCTCGACAAACCAGCTGCCGTGATTTTTACGAGGCCAGTGCTTATGTATTTATGTGTAATTTGAAATTAGAGTTGGTTTTATGTCTTCCTGACGAATGTAGTATGTACCGTATTCATCCATCATCTGAGAATAATATCTGGTTCTTTAGATTCCATTACTCCATGATGTTGACCACATAGTTGCCAACTTTGTCTGCCTGCTGTTTGGTGCTGTGCAGGTGGTGTGCAGTCGGGTTTATTAGTGCTTTTTTGCCACAGCTTCCTGCTGCTGCTGCTGCTGCTGTTGAGGAGTGAGACTGAACTGAAACAGTTAAATGCAGGCAAGATCACCAAAATGATGAGCGATGATAAGTGGCTTCAATGAGCTGATCGGAACTGCAATCACGTACACATTACGTTAAACACAGCTATATGACCAATTGTTAATATAAAACATGGGGAAGTGAAGTTTAAAATGGACTCAGAGCAAAAGGAAACTTCCCCCAATGAAATCACAGTGCAGTTGTACAGACAGTTTAAAGGGAGCCACTGACATTTGATGGATAGTGACCACAAAACATTTTTGTATTGCTTTATTCAACACTTGACTTTTCTTGTTCTCCTCTTTCAGTGCAATATTAAATCTATCTGGAGCTGGACGCTGCAGAAGACTTTGAATCTTCTGTTTTGATGTAGTTTGAAGTTCGAATATTTCTGATCCACCCCACAGCTCTGCCCAAACCCCAGCTGCTACCTGCACCTTTTGGTGACTCCGCAGCAGCATCACCAAACCCAGCGGTGGGGCTTGAGGTGGGTGTAGAGGGTGGAGTCAAGGACTCGTAGTCAATCGCACTATGCGTGTCCCAGGTGAAGGTAAGACTGGAGGTGGGAGTAGCTTCTGGGGTCAATGGGAGGGCGTGTATGTCCCCTTCACTCTGATTCCACAGGTCCAGGTCTGATGGTAGACTTGTGCTTCTGCGCAGTGGAGTCTCACTGGAAAGAGCACAGTGTGGAAACAAGGATGAAGGGATGGTTCACTTTTTGGCCATGATGGTGACTTGAGGAAAACACTGTTCATCACGTTGGAAATCTCTGTCTGACCCTCTGTCTCCCCTGGGCTACAACTAAGTATTACGTAACTCTTATGTTAAAGAAAATGTCTGCATTCAGTTCAACAGACAACTGAGATCACGTAAACCATGATGGCTCATGAGGCAACTTGCAAGAATCTGCACATTTATGAAGACCTGGAAAGGAAATGATTCCAACACTGCTTACCGGTCAAATTCTTCAGCCTCGCTCTTCCCAGCTTGGTTATATATGCCTCCAGCCAGGCCATAAAGCCAAGTCATGTTCGTTGGTATGACCGGGACCCAGTTCACAAGTCTTAAAGCAGAAATTGCAAAAATTAAAATTTCTTACCATTCCTACAGTCAGGCCCGGAGTGGCTAATCGGGAGGACCGGGACAATTCCCGGTGGGCCGGTCTGATTTTTGGGCCGCGAGGGCCAGTGTTCAATCATTATTTTTATTCATGTATTTATTCATTTTGGGCCGGTGTTCAGTCATGGCACTGAGTGGGTATTACGTGTGTGCTGTTACCGCTGTCCCTGGGCCATCTCCACTGGCAGCTCTTTTTTTTTTTTTTTTTGCCAC
>OMLP01004593.1:50354-64051 GCA_900302685.1 Spondyliosoma cantharus | reverse complement strand
TACCATGCAGATTGTCTGTATGGAGCAGTATCATTACTGTCATCTAACCCTCAGGTAAGAAAGCAAATAAATGCATCTTCCAAATATCCAAATATTCATTTAAAACTAAGGAACTGTTCTTTTCCTATCTAAATGTTTGATATATGTTTTTAATATGATCATTTTTCTGCAATGTTCAATAAAGTTTTCATATTTCTTAACACAACCAAAGAAGAGCTACGTGACATAATCGTGCAGATTCAGTCTAGACTCCAGACAAAGTTTCCCACGTAGCTGTTGGAGAGCTCTGACTCAGGTGTTATGAATCTCTCTCCTCTACTTTCCCGTAAAACGACTCATACTTGTGAGCTGTGTGTACAGTGCGAACATTTTATTGACATCAGAGGAACACTAAAAGCTTTTGAACACATTACAGGTCAAGTGCCCAGTTTCAAATCCAAGCTGCCACATTGTTCCATAAATATTTGAAGTGGAACATCACTGGAGATCTATAAAGTTAATTAAACGCAGAGAGGAAGTACTACTTGTCTTTATGAGACACTCCGGTAACACTTCACAGTGAGCCAATAAGGGTTTATATGTTGTTTCTAATGAAAACTTGTTCATTGTGAATAAAGCATTTGTAAATGGTCTACTGAATTGAAACAGGCCATTAAAATTCCTAAATATAAACAACCATGCAGCTGCAAGGGTGTGAGCCATATTTCAGTGGAGTACTGCCTTTGTTGTAGTATGTTGTGTTAATTTAGACTGCTTCATCCTTTTAGCTCCAAATCTTTAATGGATCAGGAGGGACACTTGTGGATTCTTGCTGCTGATGTACTTTCTTGCTTTTATGTCAAGTGAAGCACCTGCCACTCTTCATTAATGACATTTTTTTAACTCAAGCTGTCAAGTTTGCAATTAAAGGGTTGTATATTTTTTGTTTGAAATGAGTCATCAAGCTTGCATCGATATAAATGTTAGCTTGCTAGGTGCCATTTGAGGACACTCCTCATCTGCCGTAATTGTGACGATGACCTCTGGCCTCCCAATGTGTCCAATTTTCACGAAAAAATACTACAGCACACTTATTTCTGGCTCCAAGTTGCTGCTTGTATAATCCTTGCATGTCTGAATGTACATTGAAGGAGTTATTGTCTACTAATAGATCTTCTGTTGACACTGCATGTGTAGAGATTTCTTGCTAGCCAACTGTAATGTAGAATATGGGGAACAAATCCACAGTCCTCATTTTACCTTAGTTAATAGGTAGTCAATAGTCTACAGGTAACCTTTGTCTGTTGCCAACAACAACACAGTATGATAAAAATAATCCATAAAAACATCCCATTGTTGACATTATGAAACAGTATTCATATTCTGGTAAGTTTTGGCCCTGAATAAGTTATAGACCCAGATACAGTGGTGCTGCTCAGCCTTGCCTCCAATGTTACCCAGTGGCCACTTACAGTATTGCAGCAGAACATTCCCCTTCAGCCCATAAGGCGTGGCATGGCCAGTTATGATTTTGATCCATGGAGGTTTTATATATTTTCAGTATTTGTTAAACTTTCCTTGAGCCTCAAAAGATATTTAAAAATCTCTGACGTCATCTCAATGGTCGAAACTCTGCTGCGACTGTTCAGTGGGCCAGATATCCAGGAAGTAAACCCAGAAACTAGAAAACTGTTTTGGTAAAGGTGCCAGGCTGCAATTTTCATTAGACGACACAATAAACAAAACTGACTCAAGCCCGACTTCAGCCTAGTGGAGTTAAACCCAACTGAAAAGTTGAATCTTGCACCTACTTGTTATGTGAAGTTGTGAGTTTAGCATTATCCTAAAAAAAAAAGAAAATTCATGCCTATCATTACTTTAAAATTTAAAAAGAATAGTACGACATTTTGCTCTAATTTGCTTTCTTGATGGTAAGATTGATATCACTCTCACGTTTGTATGTGAATATGAAGCTGCATTTAGCAGCTGGTTTGTCTGTCTTAGCATAAAGACTGGATCTGCTGCTAGAGTTTCTGCTTGGCAACCTCACTGTGATAACAAGACTCCAGGTTGTCACTGCAAAAGTCACAATGTGTCTTTTGTGCACTTAGTTCTTTGTAAGAACTAACAAACAAGATGTAACATGTTGACTGGTAAGTTCAAGAGGTGCTGGGAGGCAGATTTGTTTTCCTTGGACAGAGCCAGGATAGTTGTTTACCCTCTGTTACCAGTCCTTATGCTAGACTAACATGATAAGCTCTGGCCCTGAATATGTCATAGACCAGGTAGGATATCCAGGAAGTAAACCCAGAAACTATAAAACTGTTTTGGTAAAGGTGCCAGGCTGCAATTTTGATTAGAGGAGTAACTGAATCTATGTTTTGTATTCTTGTATTTTATTAGGTTTAGGGAAAGATCATAGTTTTGGCTAATCACATAATAAATCATTACCTTTCATATGTAAATATGTAAGTAACAGTGAGCAAAAAACATGGGCAAGTTTGGGATAGATAGTGGGTTACTCCCAGTGCTGTCACACAGGAGAGAGGGGTTAGCTTCCTTAGCAGAGCAAAGTTATTTTAACAAGCAATTACATACAGTTGGGGGAGCTTTCAGTTATGCTCTTTTTAGAAATAAATGCCATTTTTGTTTTACTATCCCTCCAATCTACTGTCAAACAAGGCTATCACAAGGAGATGATTTTGTACTAAAAGGCCTCTACATTTGGAGGGTAACCACTTGATCAGATACATTTTATGAAGGGATCTCTCTGGGCCAGTACTGAGAGGCCAACTGATTGCAAACATGTACATGTGGGCTTGTGAGTATTTTATCAGAACAGATCTTCAAGAAATCTGAATTCATCCTTCATCATACAAATGTCTAAGAAGTTGATGCTCTCCTGCAGATACAGTACACACCGCTGATGCTGCTTCATCAGGAATATTGCACAGTCGGCATTCCCCCGTAAGCCAACATTATTGGAGCTCTAGCAAACTGACGGACAAACAACATGTTGGAGCTTTGGTGAGGTAACCTACAGTCCTTCGTGGTGGTTATTAAGTGGATTAACCCCTTCAGATTAGTCTCAGCCATCTCTTCCATCTGTCTACTGTTACACCACAGACCTGTGAGTGTACAACCACCAAAGGACACACACACATACACACACACACACACACACAGGCATAGAGATACTGTATGTTTAGAATCAGACACAGAAATTCCTTTATTAGTCCCTCAAACAGGGAAATTTGTGCGTCACAGCAGCCAAAGGACAGTTCAATACAACAATAAACAATAATAATAGTAAAAAATACAATATGATAAGAAGGTAAGATTAAGAGCTAGAGCAGAAATAGAAATAGAATTGTATATACATAATATAATACAAATATGAACAGTTTAATTATAAACAGTATTGGCACAAGAGCGTATGAGCAGAACTTCACCCACTGACCTACTGCACTATATATCTTGTGTGACACCACAAACACACACACACACACACACGTATCATTAGCTTGCTCAATCACATACATTGTACTGTAGACAGACACACAGTGGCCTCTGCCTCACATGCAAGAAAACACACATACACACACACACACACACACACTAATACTAAAGTGTGTGATTAGTCGTTGGTTATTATTCTCAGTTGAGTGAACAGGAGACATGCGACTGATGTACAGTACTGACATAATGAGGTGGAGTTAGTGACGCATGACTTCAGTCACAGCTGTCTGTACAGAGGGATTTAGACTAAATGTACAAGTGTGTCACTGTGTGTGTGTGTGTGTGTGTGTGTGTGTCTGTGACACTGTTGACAGCAGCGAGTTCAGAAACTTTTGAATGGGAGGGGGAAGTTGGACACAGTACTGAAGAAGTGCAGCACAAATGCAGTAAATAATTTGTAAAAAAAAAAATGCTCATGACTCAAATCTAAAGTCCTGGCTGGTGGCAATAATAAACTAGATTATTAATAGTTACTCAGGGTAATAAATGAACTCCAATATGAAACAATGTCAACAAATAGCTGCTATTTGTAGCTTCAAATAGCCTACAGCTGTTTTGTGTCTCTCTGTGTTCAACTTTTCAACCAGAAATTTGTGTTTGTTTTTGAGTCACTTCATGTAGAGACTTCGCTCCATGAACCCAATGCCTATACCTACTCCTGACTGTTAAAGGTACAAATCAAAGTGCAAATATATTTTTACTGGGACAAATTGTTCAAACTTATAATGATGAAAACCTAAACAAAAGTTTTAAAGAAAGCTGTACACCAGAGTGCACATATTCCTGATTTGTTATCTCCTGCTCAGCAGCCAAATTATCAAAGATTCAATCAAAATGAACAAAATAACTACATTATTACATAAAAACTTAAAAATATCCTTGTTTCATCCTGTGAGGTGTCAACCAGCCTATTTACCTCCACCAAAAGGTTTTGACATATTGTCAGGAACATGTTTTGGTCTGTTAGAACAAATGTTAGCAAGATTATGAAAAACACCCTGGATTTAGGTTCATATCTGCATTTGTAAATAGTCCACACCCTTTTCAGCACAAAGATTTTCCAGTTCGCCACACTTTTTTCTACCACTCCTCCTTTAAATCTCATCCAGTCTTCACCAAAATTGGTTTTGATATCTGCTAGCAATGAAGAAAAAAGCTACTAAAGGACAAATGAAATAAAAGGTCTTTTGGATGCAGGTCATTTGTGGGAGCAGTCTTCTCCCATTTAAAAAAAAGCTTTCATCACTATTTATCACAATGTTCCGAAGTGCAAACTTGTTCCAATTCAAGTTTTGCTGATCACACCTCCCAATGGTTTGACGATTATCTCAGGGGAAGAGTGCAATGTGTGGGGGTCAAGGGGAAACAAATCCAACTTCTTCATTAGCATGGAGATACCCCAGGGGTCAGGTCTAGTTCAACTGCTTTTTAGTACGCACTTCAACGACCGATTTATATGACCAGTGAACATATAACAGCTTGCATTTCACTAATATTTGGAACTGCGGCAACATGCTCAATTTGAAATAGCCTTATTTCTTCATGTGTTGCTGCTCATGCAGATAGGCAGGATAGGTGTTGTTCTTTATTGCACCCCAAACATTTGTAATGACCCTGACGTTGCAGTCTTTGGTTGGTCCCACTCACCAGACTGCTTTAGGTTTGATGTGGAATGTGTCTGAAATGTTGTTCCCAAACAAATTAATATTTGCATATCTGCAGTCGAGCTATTACTAAAGCAGACTACTGATGATTTATGCGGCAGGCCTTGTTCCTGCCATTTCAACAAGGCAATACTCTGACACTTTATGTATATAATGCACATTTTTGCCTCCTGTGTATATATAATGCACATAACGTATAGTCCTGTCTATATTTTATCTTTCTCTCGTATTCAAATCTTTTTAGTATTTTTAGTATTCTAAGTCCTGTACTTATTGTATGTCTGTATGTCTGTATGTCTATCTACATGCTATTGTGACGAATGAATTTCCCCGATGTGGGATGAATAAAAGTCTAAAGTCTATAGGAACAGACGCTCTTTGGAACACATTTCATGTAAACGTACTTTCAGCAGCTCAGAGTGGAGTCAAGCCAGAGTGAACTGAGACTAATTTCTACTCTGCTCTCACATGATACCAGTTAAGTGTTCGTCAGCCTATCGATTGACTGAAAAGTTTCTAAGTTCATGCAAGGAAAGAGGCCTCATCTGCCCCTGCACACACTGGGAGTCATTTAGACTCAATTAGCCACGAGGTACCAAGGGGAGACGAGGACGGCAAGAAAACGACTACAAGTAAGGAAAGTGAGGATGCTTAAAAAAATCAACACCGGTTTATTTCTGCAAACCAAACACGCAAGGATGCCTTAATGTAATAAAAGCCATCACCTGAGGGGAACATGTGACCAAATGTCCGCGATATCCTGATGACAGTCAAACTAATACAGGTAAGCACACACATAAAGATGGGTGTGTTCATCAGTGGATGTTAATGTACTAATCAACACAAACTATGTCTCAACATCGTGAACATACCGCACATACTGTGCAGGGCGGAGGTGGGTGTAGGAAGCACTCAGAGCTTGTACTCATGTAAAAGAAGCAATGCCACAGTGTGGAAATACTCTGTTACAAGGGAAAGTCCTACATTTAAATGTTATACTTAAGTAAAGTAGTATTGACATCAAAATATACTCAAAGTTCCAAAAGTGAAAGTACTCATTGTGGCATGTTTCAGAATAATGTACATTATATTGCTGCTGGTAAAGCTGGTTTCATTACTTTATATAATTTATCTGCTGGGTAGCCTGTGAATTTCACCTGAGGGATCAATAACGTTTTCTCTTAATCTATAATGTTACATCATTGTGATGATGATTATGATTATATTTTGTAAATCTAAACTCAATCTGGAACGATTTAGATGGACAACTAAAACATTAAATAAATAAGTCAAGTGGAATAAAAAAAAAAATGTTTTCCCCCCTGAATTTTAGTGAAGTAGAAGTATAAAGTAGAAGAAAATGGAAGTGCTAAAGTACAAGTATATCAAAACATACTTAAGTAAATGACCTTACTACTTGACTACTATGTACTTTCCTCTTCCATGTTGACACAGGCTAAATGAGCAGTTGCAGATCAAAGACAGGGAGTAGAGAAAAGAAATCAATACCACGGTTAACTTGAATGGCATCACATAGTGTGCATACCTCCGCCATGGTAAATCAGTACCCTTCAGTTCAGTCAATCCAATATCCTATTTGTTACCGTACAGTGGCTCAGAAAAACAACTACCTTCCATAAAATCCTGTTTCCATCTGTTAGATCCAGATTTTTATTTGGATCTGCATCGAAATGGACTCATAGCTCCAAGTTTCGTAGCTTTTGTTATCCTGCTGATATACCAACCAACCAACAAAGAAACGGACATGGGTGAAAACATTAACCCCCTTAGCAGAGGTAAAAACCCCTCCCCCTTAAAGACTGAGCGGAGGTTAAGGTTGAGCAAAATTAGAGGTCAGACAACCTGCAGCAGTGGCCAGACAGGTCACAACCTCCCACCACCACCACCACAGACACACACATCTGTCACTGTGAACTCTGACCTCCCTCATTGTTTGGTGTTTCATCAGGGGGCAGAGGCAGGAGAACAACCCGTCGACCTCCTCTTCTCTCGTCACTCACTTATAGCTGCTGCCCTTTATTAGTCACAGTGATACTTGTGTTTTATTCTCAGTAACCTCTGCAACGGTGTTGTTTGCCCACATAGATTTTATCTGAGCTTGCTTTATGTTGAAAAAAAAACTGTGGGACACTCTGGAAAAGACTTGATGTTTGACTGAAGGATAAACTGGTTGTTGTCTTTGAATTGAACCTGAATGTGCCATGAAGGACAGAACATGAAAGTATCTTTGTGTGTGGCTCCACCTAGTGGTTGGCTAGGACCATTATATTAATACAGACTCAGTACTATCAGTAATTGTGAAATTAAAAGCAGAGTTCACATTAAATCTACAAAACAGAAATATAAACTGGAGCCTGAATTTAATATTAAACACAATAGTGGGACTTACGTGGATATACAACAACCCAAATATCAGCCTTTCCCCTTTTTCTAGATTCAGGAAATAAATAAAAATAAATAACTACAATTGAAGCACTGTGATAAATAGTAAATTAGCTTTATTAGTAGGTAGGTAGTAGTGCTTGGATTAAACTTTAAAAATAAAGAATCTGTTGAAATAAAATAATTAACAAACACAAGTAGGCTTGAATTACAACTCGGACAGTCAAACGTTGACAACATTTCAAACATACCGGAGAGAATAAGCATGACATCCTACTAACAGACAAACAGATAAACACAGACACAGCAGAAGTCATGCTGAAGGTCCTTCACACTGTGGATTGCAGCTGCCACGCCTCTCATACCAGCCTTCATAATGACTTTTACCAAACCACAGCAGCACTCAAGCTGCACCCAGAGACGTAAAATCCTGCACAAAACTGAGGAGAAACTTCACCAGTGTTTTTTTGTGTTCATTTTGTGCATCATCCAATGACTGAAAAATAAAATAAAAAATACTTAAAGCCACGTTCAATACATGTAGAAAGCTACCTTAGAGTTTTGTGGGGGATTTCACATCACTGAAACAGTCTTTTATGTCATACAAATTCACATACCGGGAAACTTCATTTTCACATACACAAAAACCGCTCTTCAGATTAATCTCATTCACAGCGACAAACAGGTGGAGTGAGCTATGTTCCACTTGGCTGTGGAAACTCTGTTGTTATATAATTGCCCTGGATTAACAGAGTGTAGTGATTAGAAGCCTCACCTGAATCACAGGGAGGCAAGTGGCAAAACCACTGAGAATTAACACTATAATATATGCTCACATACATCGTCTCCTTCATTTAATAACAGCGGACAATGCAGCTAAAGCAAACGTGAGATAAGCTCATTAGATACCAAAGCAATTTAAGCACATTTATGTCTGAAAACAGTGTAGCATTAAAGGCTGAAGAGAGGATCCAAAATGAACCAAAACAAACAAATGTAAATATTTTCATTGTGCCACATTTGCCCTAAAAGCTGAATACTGAAATGCATTAAATAATTTAAGTTGATAAAATTACATTAAAATATTTAAATCCTTGACTAGAAGAATCATTAGTGACTCCCGGAGGAGTTAGCAAGCCCTGGTCCAAACAGTGTTTCATTGTTCTTGAAACCAGGCTGGTTACACGTTGACCCAGATCTGTTTAGGAGTGTTTACTCATCAACTGACAGTGATCATCCCATCTGAGTCACTTGGCTATAAGGTCAGTTAGTCACTCAGCCACACAGGCTAAAGGAAATGTGCTGGTCCAGTCCCTGCAAACAGACTGCAGCTGGGTCTGCCCGTCTGATCCCGCAGCCACGTTCCCTTCTGTAGAAAGAAGCGAGATGATGACGTGATGACTCATCATCATCAGCTGCTCCTGACGCAGTTAAACATGAAGTGCTGTTCAGTTTATGACGCACAATAATCCACAATGTGACGTGCATTTGTCCGCAGTGATAAAAGAGTGTATATCTTATGAAAAAAAGTAAATTGTGGTTCATTTCTCCAAAATATGTTGATGTTTAAGACGATGGAGAACAATATGAGAATACAAAATCCTAATTACTGTCTCTGTTTCTTCTTAGTGTCCTTTTTCTCTCTTCTTGCATCGCTCTTTAAACAGTCCAGAATAATTCTTGGTCGTACATATCTCAGTGTTGCTCCTAAACTCTCTTGCTCCTTGGGACACTCTATGGAGGAGCGTCTCATATCTGCTGCACTGTGACAATCTCATAGTGGTGAGTTGATACAACAGATGTGTTGTTTCCGTCTTCTGGATGTGCTCCTAACATTCGTACAGGACAGACCAGTTTTACTTGGCGTGGCGGCTCTTGGGCTGAGCTCCAGGACTAGAAGGCGAGCCGAGATGTCTCCCGTGGGTCTTCCAGCGCTGGCGCAGCACGAAGTCGTAGTTGGCGGAGGTGCTCATGGCATAAAACACATTGGCTTTGTCTGGGATCTGGAGCGCTGAGGCAGAAAGAGGAATAAAGTGATGATGAAGTGCTCCAGTGTTTATTTTTTGCTTGCCTAGTTCATCCGCTTCTATTTCAGGTAGTGATTACAGATATCTCTCAGAATGATGTGGAGGTTGATTTTCAGGAGTGACAGCATTTCACAACTAAGTAGGAAGAATGAAAATTATTATTACAGTATTATTATTAATTATTATAAGAGCTAGAGCAGTTTCTAGATGTATAAGTTATATAACTGTTATTATTCCTGATATTCTCGCTTCCTCTACAGTAGATTTGTCGAGGAAAGATACTATTATATTAACTTTTCATATATTATAGACACAAAAAACTTTTCTACTGTTAAATCAAATATTAATCAAGGTTTTTTAGTGCAAAAGATTACACCTGCCTATGAGGCTCAACAATTGCTTGATTGGCAGCTTTGTAATTCAGTAGCCCCACATAATCAGCTTTAAAATACTACTTGTCATCTTTTGTGCCTGACAAAGATAGAAGAGGAAAGCCCTGCTCAAAAAAAGGAGGCCTTAGTTCTGTTATTTAATCCTCACCCTACAACAACTTTAAACGGCTGTATGATCACATTTGGGCTGAATATGAATCATGTATTTCACTTTATTATGATATAAGACTGCTAAAAGAGAGACCTGAGGAGATGACATTCACCTTTCCCACTGTTGAGCATCTGGCAGAGGCTGAAGTCATGGCAGCTGACGTCCTCCATGTTGTGTTTTTCAAGAGCCCTCTGAATCACCTGAGGCGTGTGGTCCTGACTGGTCAGCTGTGGATGAAAGAGACAGCCGGATGTCAGCATACAACCTGAGTCAAGGTTTTAACTCTCATTCTGAATACCTGGAAATGTGCCAAGGGCCTTCATTTGAAAGCCTCTAATGATCATTTGAACATATTTTTGGAGGTATTCCTGATTCCTAATGGAGAGACTACAATGAGATCTCTCATATTTGAAGGGAGGCTTTATCCATTTAAGCAATTTTTAAATAACAATTATAAGATAAGAACCACAATTTTGATAAGCAACCATTTGCTTTAACATGTTTATCAAGTAGAACCTGAAGATAGGGGACCTTTATTCTGAAATTAGCATTTTTGATTTGGCTCTGGTTGTTTGCCATCATTTTAGACTTTCAATATATTTATCAAATAAGAGAAAAAAATATCACATGATTAATAAGATTTAAAATTTAAATAATCGTTAGTTGCGGCTTAAATCGATTCAGATGGTTCATTCATAAATCCTTGGCTGATTACAGCTCAGCAGCCTCTTTGTAAATGCCACTGGAAAATGGAAACCACCTGAACACTTGAGTTTTGTTTCCATGCAACTGGGTCGACAGATGATTAAGCAACACCAGATCCTTCCTCTTCTGCGTTCCTTTAGTCTTTCCTTCCTCATTTCTTTTTTAGAAAGTCTTACACAAAGTCAAACAAACTGGCTGGCTAACCTAAAAAGAAAAAATCACAAGATTACAAAACCATTGTCCTTACCAGTATGCTCTTGTAGACGTTGCAACTGCTGACGCACTCCACACTGACCCTGATGATACATGAGTCAGCAACCTGTTTATTGTAGACGGGCAGTGCAGCCTGAGGAGAGCAGCTGGCAGATGATGACGACTCAGCACTCAAAACCAGAGAAGAAGAGCTGAGGTCTGGATGTGAGGAGCTGCAGGAGGAGCTGGACAGACTGGTCGAAAGGGACGACATGGAGGAGAAATCCTCTGCAACATTGTGAAGGGAGCCTGAGAGAGACTGAGGGAGGGAAAGAGGAAATATAAAAATCATGTTCCAATTTTGAAAGGAGGGTCCCAGTGAAACTGTCTTTAGTTGTTTTATGTTTTAAAGCTCTGTCCCTGCTGACTTCCATACTCTCAGACAATAAACACAGGAGACTGTCTGGGCTCATACCTTGAGTTTGAGTCTGAGGGGGTAGGGCTGAGGGGCAGAGAGGTCCTCCATGTCCGAACTGCTGGAGCCAGATGATGACACACTGATCTGGTCAGCGTGGGTCTTCCTGAGGGAGCTGTCACTGACTGTTCGCAACCTGCATACACGAGCAAAGTTTAGTTGCATACTTTTTCACGAAAAGTCAGGCACGTATCTTTATGGTACATATCCAGGAATCTTTTAACCCTATGAAAAACGGACCTGCCGGGGGAAGCCCCCTATTGGCTGCAGGGGATTGTTGTTTACATGGTCCTGTTTAAAAATAAAAACCGCTAGAACATTCATTCTTTTAGCAACATGAGGCTTAGATTTTTCGCCATCCACCTAATCATGTTGTATGTGTACCGTGACGTCATTTACACAGCAGTCAAGGTCATAACAGGGCAAATGTGATTAGAAAGTATGTTACAGGCTGGAGGTGATTTTGCTGACTTACGAGCACAGCTTCTTAGTGAGCAGGCGACTGCTCCAGGAGTTGGGAGAACTGGGACATGGGTCAACTGGAGGCTCCAGGTCACGAGACAGCTCGTAGCTTCAGGAGAAAAATAAGGATAAGTCAACAAATTTTCCTTTTTTTCTTTCAGTCCACTTGATCGTCTGTGTGTCTCACCTCTCCTGGTCTGTGAGCAGTGTATGTCCCTGCAGCCAGGTGGCGATGTGAGTGCTGACTGGAAGGTTGTAGTGGGAGCAGGAAGCCTGAAGCTGCCGAATCTGAGAAATAATCTCAAACTCCTGCAATTGAAAGGAATAAAGCAGAGCAAAAATCAATAAACGAAGGGGAAAAGAATAAAAAAAGGTAATATAAGCATTTTCATGCAAGCATTCAAGCCTGTGCAGGCTTTTATTTGAGGCACCACTAGGAGGCGACACCTACCCGTCTGCGCTTCTCAAAGTTAATGAGTCCTCCCTGTGAAGAGACAGCCAGTGTTATAAATATGGCCTCATAAATCTGCCAAAGCACCATGAAATGGATCAAATCAACTGATGGGTTCTTGCATATGATGTGCGCTCACCTCCACAGTGTCGGTCAGGGCTGTATCCAGCATCGTGAGGACAGTCAGGTAAGTGCCGAGGTACGGCACCACACCACTGCTCATGTACTGAGGACACAAAACAGGCAACATGTTCACTCTGTGGCTGCACAACTGACAAAAATACAGAATCAACTTCCGACTAATTACATTTTACATACAAATACTTGAATGTATGTAAAGAGATGTTTTGTTTTATTTTATTTTTCAGGGATGTAAATATTTTATCAGCATGGTTAACTCCTAAATGTTTCTTTAATGAAAACATGCTAATGTCAGCCTTAATATCTTAATACATTAAAGAGGAAAGACTGTCAAGCTCAGTCAATGTAATCACAGTAAAAGTGAAACTGTTACTGAAGACAACTGAAAACACATCACCATCACTATTCAAACAGAGTGAACGTGGGGCTATAAAACACTTTACACATGGCCCCACCCGGACTAAGCAAACTGTTAAACTGTGGGAAACGCTGCACACATGTCAGCCTTTATATCCCCCATACGCACAGGGGAAAACTGACAGTCATGTGAACTGTAAGCGTGGAAACTCTTTCCATCGAATGTACAGATTGAAAAGAAAGGGGAACTGGAACTCTGGGGTCTATTTTTACAAATTAAACCGGCTTGAAAAGACGTGACTTTTAGGGAAGTAGAATTGATGATCCAGACGGACAAAAACAGACCTCTGCCTTTCATTTTTACTGACTGGCTCAGCTGACACGTCAGACCTGAAACTGAGGAAGGTAATTTCCAAACACAGTAGGTGTGACTTCTCTCACCATCTCTCTGGACGCTGAGCAGAGCCGCGGTGATTTGGATCCATCTGAGTGACTCCCGTCCTGCACAAAATAAACAGTCCAGTCAACCTTAATAAAATAAAATAACTCAGGGTGTTAATGTGAGAGTGCTGGGTGTGAGATGACAAAACCAAATCAGACTTGTTACATAATTGTTCTCGTCAGGGTTGAGCACCTGCTGGCAGGGTGCTGTTGGGTGTGGGAGGGTGTCTCTGTAATCACAGCCACACAGTGACAGCCTATTGTGCTGTTCATTCCTCAGCCGTGTGTGTGTGTGTGTGTGTGTGTGTGTGTGTGTGTGTGTGTGTATATAGAGAGAG
>OMLP01004593.1:15552-48676 GCA_900302685.1 Spondyliosoma cantharus | reverse complement strand
GTTCGGGGCCGTGGACGGGTACAGGAAGGCAGAGGAGGAGCTGGGTGATGAGATGGGAGAGGATGTGAAAGGGCTGGGAGAGGACGGGCACAGGAGGGAGGTGATGACACGGTTGGTGACGGCGTTGAACTGGGAGATGGTGGCGCGGACGGTGGGTGCCAGATTTCGGTTTTCCTTCTTGTCACGCTGGGACCAAACGCAGCCCAGACAGTGGAAGGGCACCACTCGGACAAACAGTTCCTGAGAGAAGATGCGATGACAGGGAGACACAACATGAATGAAAACCCCACAGTGAGACCGAGAGGCGACTTGGTGTATTTGTTAGTGAAACCTACAGTGTCCAATCTGGTCAGCTGCTCGGCCACTTCTCTCACAGGGAAGTCCATGAAGTTACATTTGTCTTCCTCCTTCATTGACGTCTCTCCTCCGTCCTCCTGATTTCTGTTCTCCTGGCGCAGCGATCCGCTTCTGTGCCGTGACGCAGACCGGCTGCAATCTGTCAAACACGCCAACTCATAAATGACAAACAGGCTTCTAAAAGGGTTTTATCTCCCGTACAGTATCCCGTACAGTTCAATGGGGACAAATCTACAATCCTTGGTCCCTGCAGTCCACAGTTCACCAACATATTCCAGAGTAGCCTCTCATAGTGAGGAGGAGGGCTGCAACTAAATTTCGTTTCTTATTGTCATCTAATGCATCTTTTATTTTATCAATTGAGCTTTTTGGTTAATAGTGAAAAATGCTGATCAGCGTCTCCCAAAGCCCAAGATGAAGTCCACAAATGTCCGGTGCTCAAATGCAGTCAAAGCTGATGGACAATGTCTAAGTGATGCTGAATTTATACGGTTTTGGACAAAAAACAAAATATCATCACTTTCCTGTTGATGCTGATTAAAATCACCACGACACATTTTTTTTTTAAAACGCATGACTGAATTATTTCTTAGCATGAAGTAATTACAATCTTTCATTTCGTTATGCAACCCCATGATGTATAATGAGAAATAAATGACCTTGGTACAATTGTGGAGCTAATCTACTACGAATTAAAAGATGGATAACTGATTATATATGCAGTTGAATATAACAGATGAATAGTCAGCAAAACTTCCAAATTATTCCTCTATAATGACTATCTATGCAGCGACTTACCAGAAACTCTAATCAGACACGCACGCACGCACGCACGCACGCACGCACGCACACACGCACACACGCACACACGCACACACGCACACACACACACACACACACACCATGCCAGCACAGTAAAATGCAGTAAATGCACTGTGGTGGCAGAACATAAACAAATCTTACATCATCACATTACTCTCTACCTTGGGCCTGGAGCCTCTTGAGGAGGGTCTCTGCAGTCTGAGCCAGACGTCTGAAGCAGAGGCGATGCCGCAAGTGGACACACAGCAGGCGGAGGGCCTGGTACCGTGGGGGCTCATGAAAGTCTTCACTGTACTCCTCCAGCCATAGCCGGATCACCGGGGGTAAGGTACTGGGGGGATGAAATGAATGTGTTAATCATAACGTTGGTCCAGGTTAATCTTTGACTGAGATTAAAGGAGGCCTGAAGCATATCAGCATCATTTGACATGGACAAATGAAAAAATAATAAATGTAATTTTTTAGGGGCAAAGTCTCATTGGAGTGAGATGATGTAAACCCTTGAATGAGTGCTCACACTCACCTGCGCAGGCAGACGGTGTTATCCAGGTTGGCGACTGAGTCATCTCTGTGGAAAAGTAAACACAATTAGCTATCAGCTGAGAACGAAACTTCAGTGATAAGAGCCACACACAGGGACAACATGGTTACTTCGTGGTGACAGAAAAAATCCTGTAAACAACAAAAGGTCCAAGGTTTGATTGTCTATAAATGTTCATCCTGTGGAAATGTCCTACAACACGTGACTGAGTGATGAGAGTCTCCCTCAGGTATCAATAATGGCATTATAAACATATAAACCCAGTATAAATTAAGCATATTACCATGGTGTTGCCTTTGTATGAACAAGGTCAAACTTTTCAAATTAAAAGTGTAATTATAAAACATTTAGGGAGAAAAAAAATTGATTTTGAAAATTACATTTGATTTAAAACAAATTATGATGATGTACTGCATCCATCAGGTTACACTACAGGTGGCTCCGACGAGATGACAGAGACAGAATGTCACATCCTGTACAAAATCCTGAGAGACAAAAGGACGAAAAACACACTTCCCAGGCCGTCCTGAGGCTGACCTCACAGGAAACCAGTTGCCACCAGCATAACAGATATGAGGGCGACTGTTATATAAATAATATGTCACATGAACAGCACTAATGGCTTGTTTTATGCAGGCAGCCATTTGCAGTACATTGAGAAAAGGTGCGCAGTAAGGAGCCAATAACCAAGGAGGCTTTCTGTGTCAAAGCCTGAAATATAGTACTTGCAGATTAACATTCCGCACTGAGTCAAATTAAATCCAACATTTCAGGTAAAGAAGTACCTCCGCTGGGCGTGGAGGGCGTAGTCATGACCACTCAGGAATGGAACAAAGCTCTCGACTGCTTTGTTCCGTACATGACGATAACAGATGTCACTGAAACTTATCCAGTGTCAATAGAGCTTTGCTTTGTGAATACCTGAGGCAATGTGAAGAGGGTTTTTAAATGACTGGCCTCTTTAGAAATTTATGTCATGCACATGCTCTACTTACATTTACATACAGGAATGACCTATTTAAAAGTGGGGCTGGAACAACAAATGAATGTCGAAGAAAATATTAACACCTGTTTCTGGTTTCTGATAAGGACTCATGTCATTAAGACCTAAAACTTTAAACAAACTTAACTTTTGAAAAAGGTGAAATTTGGAGATTAAGTAGGCTACATTAAACTCAACTTTTTTTTTTTTTTTTTTTTACATTCATCTGTTTTAGCATTACGTCATATATTTCTGTGATTTGCTTTTTGGAATATTTTTTTCCAAGCACAATGTTTAAGCAGTTTTAAAGATGCAATATGTTACTAACTAATTATAGTTGAAAACATTTTTAAAAATGTTTTAATTATTGACAGAATGTAATAACCGTTGATGTTATGATGTCCTTGTATTGTATTGCAGAGATACATACTGATGTTAGCGTGCTAGCCAGCTAGCCCCTATCTGTCCTTGTCTAAAGCTCCTGTGGTAAAAAAGACACCAACATGCCCTCAGTTCTCTGAACTCCCAGTCTGGACTGTTAGCTGCACGGCTAATTGAGTTAACTGAGCTAACCTGCTAATGACAGCAGTTACTCTGGTGATATGCTGTCCCCCATTTGTTTACGTATGAACCTGACAGGTGGCCAATTCTTACATATTGCACCTTTAACGTCAATAATCTTCATAATAATTGTTAATTTGGAGGTTCTCTTGCTGAGAGTTAGCTAAGATTGATGCTAATCATATACCCTGTTAAATATGAAGCTACTGCAAGCAGCCGATTAGCTTAATGCAGCCTGGCTCTGTCCAAAGACAAAACTTTTTGCATGAATTGAACAAACATGATATGACATGTTAATTGGTGAGTTTTAAGAGTGCTGGTAGGCTAATTTTATTACTTCTGAACCGATCCAATGTAGCCATTTTATCCCTCATTTCAAGATTTTATGTTAAGATAAGGCTAACAGCTAATGGCTCCAGTTTTATATTGAATATATGAGTACTGGTGGTATCAAACTTCTCATCTAACTCCAACAGTGTTTCCATCAGGAGAACCAGATCTCATAGATTCCTCTATAAGTTGAACAGCAACAGTGATGTCCTGTGTTTGCTTCCAGACCAGCTCTCTGAGCCCTCATGGTTTTTGTTAACGCACATCTCAGTTCTACTCAAGTCTGCAGTTCCTCGGTGTGGACACTGTCTCACCTCTGAAACAGCAGCTCGATGAGGGTGCTGGTGGAGGTGAAGGCCCTGTAGGTGGAGAGGAAGACACGGACGAAGTTGGGCTCCCGGTGCTCAGGTTCCAGCAGGTGGGTGACCAGACGCTCCAGGGTGGCGGCCTTCAGCCTGCGCACCTTCACCGTGCGGTACTGGGCGAAGCTGAAGGCTGTAGGGGGCTCTGCCGTGTCTGAGGCTGCCGGCAGGACGGGTTCCCTGCGTAGCGTGATGCCAAACACTGCGCCGTCCTCCTCCTCCTCCCCCCACTCCTGCACCGGATCCTGCAGGGGAGAACGCAAGGTCGTCAAGATATGGACAATAATGACCCAAATACACGATAGAGCCTACTTTTAGATATTAGAGATTTTAATGTACTTGAAAATAAAATCACATACATACATACATGTATAAAAACATGAATGTTAAAAGGAATATGTAAAAACACTTGACGAAAAGAAACTCTTACAAATTTTGAAAGTTTTTTTCATCTCTCCACTGACTGAACTTATTTATTGTGACAACCTTACACCACTAAAAACAAACACCTCATGACAAATGCAATAAGCCTACAGACTGAGTCATTTCTTCTAAGAGGTTAATGCTCAACGTCAATTAATGTCATTCTTGAGATTCTGCTTGTGACCCAGCCTTGAACTGTGACGCAGACAGACACCTGGTGACTGGGCAGATGATGGAGGACAAGAAACATTCACTGCAAGATGTGTTCATGTCCACAAAAACAGGGACAATCTAATGAACCACGGGACAGGTTGACACCGTCTTTTTCACAATTCAATTCTAACTTTGTATGGAGGGCCTTGGCAGCTGAGTGGCTACAGCGCATGCAGCATTGGTCACAACCATTTCCTGTCTCACTCATCAATGTCACTGTCCATTACAGAAGAAAAATTGTGGAAATAATTAGCTAAAAATGTTGTATCTGGTTGGAATATTAACAGCAATATGTTTCCCGTCACACTAAACTGCATGTGATAGAGAGAGAGATTAAAAAAATAATAAAGAGGTGGTTAAGGAGGGCTTTCTTTGACCTCGACAGGTTTTGAAGGGGACAAGTTAAGGCATGTTTCACCCACTCTTCTGCGTGAGTGTGAGTGATATGATTGTTTGATTTTAAGAAGGACATCTCCTTAAGCGATGCAAAGAAGATGATTTGGTCATATTTTGAATTTATGGCCCAGCACTACGAGATTGATTTCTCACATGGAAACTTAGCCGAAGAGTATAACATAACACAGCGCGACGTGCCACAAGAAACTCCTAAAGGATACATTATGACATCTCTTGCTGAACAAAAAACTATATTTGTCTCTACAGATCACACCTGTGGTGCATCTATGTCTTGCCCCATGACTGGAGAAAACAGAGTAAAAAAAGGACAGAATAAGTCTTGTGGTGCTCGTAACAGTATTAAAAATTTAAAAACTTAAAATCACAAGAGACTGGATCATGGATTATTTGATGCACCCTTATTAAATACATTTCATTAGAATACTTTTTAGCAGGACTAGAGTCCGACCGATACATGATTTTTTGGGGCAATGTCAATATGTCGGCTGATATACAAACATTATTTATAGTGATCCCTCAAATGTGGTAATCAAACACTTATTATCATTATTATTATTACAACAAATACAACATAATTGTTGTTGTTATCATTATAATTATAATTTTCTCCAGCATCTTTTTTGTTTTTTTACATATACATATACCATATACATTTTACAACATATATACCTTTACAGAAATATGAAAACTGCGAACCGATATATCAGTCGGGCTCTAAGTAAAATTTGAAAAACATTAATACAAGGAATTATAAAAATAAAAATGAATACATACATATACATATCATCCTATTCTGTGTCTATATGAAAAGATCTGCACTCATAATGGACTGGAATCAATATAATAACTGAAACATCAGACTGCATGAAGCATGATGCTGCTGAACATCCACAACTATGACTAGACTGGTAGAAAAAAAACGTCCCAGTTTATCCATACCAGCTGTAAGTAATCACAGTGTTATTTAGGGCATGTGTAACAATAGAATCAGACCATGCTGAGAGACATCTGATACCACATGACAGAAAGTCAGACACAAACCAGTGTGCCATCTGCCAGACACAATGGGGCCCTGGTGGAAGTACCGTCCCTGCACTGAATGAAACCATTCTATCTCCATGTTTGTCCTGGAGACAGCAGCAGGACGAGGCTCACATGGACCTGACTGCACCAGCACAGCAGATGATGTAGAGTTTGACAAACTGACTGACAACCTCTACTCTCAGTCCAACTCGCACATGTAATTCTACCTACCATCGATAAGTGCCATTTCCCCATGCCTGTCCTCCTCGAGGAGAGGTGAAGTCTTCAGTCAAAAATCTCCTCTGATGAAGGTGACCAGACCGCAGTTTACGGATCGAGCCCCCTCCTCCTCACTTCAGTCTGAGTCATAACTGACAATCTCATCTTTGAGAATTAATGTGTAAAAAAAAAAAAAAAAAAAAAAAGTGCTGAAAAAGCTGAACTGAGTCGAGATGTTGGAGTCAGACCGCGACTGTGGCAGTGGACGGACTGGTTCGACAGTGGGAGGAGCAGGACGGGGAATGAGCGGTATTTCACTGGGCGGGGCTAACGTGACAGGTGAGGGAGGGGCCACAGCTATTGCCCAATGAAAATACAGAGACCACAGGCATCAGATATTAATATGCAGATTTTAAACATGAGGCTACGAGTAGAACTTTATTGATAAAGATATTACCACAAATAGTAGTAAGCCTAAAAAAGAGAGAGCTTAAAAGTGAAAGTTTATTTATTTATTTCTTTTATTTATATTTCCTTCAAGTAACCAGGCTGAATACTTATATTGGACTGAATTCAGTGTCTTTTGAATGCTTAGTTATACAGATTTTTTGAGGGGGAAAGAAACTTTGGCACATAGCAGCTCCAGGTGGTTTCTGAATAAGGATACATATGTAATCATTAGTATTGGGGTATTGTTGTCTAAAACCTTTAAAATGAGCAGTAACAGTTTCACATTTAAAAAATACTCAAATACTAGATTTTATTTGAATTATTGTATTATTCAAAAGTATTTAAGTAATACTGAACTATTCCAAAATAGAAAACAGTGAAAACCCAGAATGAGGCATTAATCAGTTTACCTTTGTTGCCAGTCTAAATGGTGCTTGATCAAATTACTTCAGTCGTTGTTTTAAACCGCAGGGTGTTGTATGTTTTGCATTTCCTGTTTAACAAACTATGAAAGAAACTTGAAAGTACAGTTGTTATATTTGTACAAATGTGGGTGGAATAATAGTGAAGTTGCACACAATAATAAAATGCGTATCTCAGGGGCATTTACAGGTTCCATAAACCTTCATCGTGCATTTGGTTGGACGCAAGTTATCAGACAGACATTAGAAAATAAAGATCACGTAACAAATCTGTCATCTGTAACAAAGTAGTGTGCTCTGGTGTCAAAATCAACAAATGGTGTGATGGTTCATATCCAGCACACATACTTACTTACACATACAAGACTTATGATGCATTACAAGGCTGAAGGGCATGTTTATGCTGCCTCATTATCCATTTGTGACAGTGAAATATGTGTTTAAATATTTGCATGAGAAAAAACACTGAATCCAAGGAATGACAAGCCTAGTTGCATGACTGTCATGGATTTTTCCTTGTAGACATATTGCATCTCAACTTTTGTCTTTCCAGAAATGAACGACAGAGACAATACTGTGACATCTGGTGGCCAAACTGTAAACATCAAAAGATAAACTATTACATTATCGTTTCCTCAAGCTCTCCCTCTGGATCAGGAGCAGGCTCACTTGATTTTTTTTTTTTTTTAACCTACTCCACATTCTCATCGGGAAATGTTTATTTTCAGTTTTATAAAAAATAGGGGTGACAACTTTACAGGAAGAGATTAAAGGCAAGATGCAAAAGCACTTCTGTTTGCTAGAGAGGAGAAACTGATATCAGGCCAACATCAGTACACTGCATCTCAGTGCCGCTTGGAAAGAATCCAGTCAGGTCTGTTTTTCACGACGGCCTCTAGCTTGCGTTCCTGCCCATGGTGTCAGGGGCGGGGTGGAGACATACCCTATGAAAACAGGTCTGTTCTGCTGCTAAAAACTACTGGCACCTTGTGACTTCAAGGAAGCACACCATCAAGAAAAGAAATTCGAAATTAAGAGCGTTTGGTACGACTGAAAACACTAAATTTCATTATATTCAGAGACAAGCTGACGACGCATTGAGGACGCTAACAAGCTGAGCAAAAGAGACGTCTTTAAATCAGGTTGCGCACTGTTCTTTTAACCTCACAGGGAAGAATGAGCTTTTTGTTTCTCTAATGAGTCTCCGTCTCTGAAATGAAAATCTACCATCATTCGTCCATGTTTGCCCACCCATCCTCTTTCTACGGTGCCTGAACAAAAGAGCAGAGAAACAGCGCCGGGAGAGACCTCAATTAGTCCTCATTAGACACATGAATGGCTGATGAGGTGGCATGCCAGCAACAAGAGGAAGAATGCATGCAACGTGATGCAGAATAATGGCGATTAAAGTTGTTGCCTCAAAACCTCACATGCTTAAAAAAAAGGCTTCTCCTAGCTTGAAAATACTCAGCACACCCGCCGATATATTATCTACTTCCTGGAGAATCAGCTGTTGTTCCTTTTCAGCGTCACCGAATACCTGCTGGTGTTGATGACGTGTCGCGAGAGGAAATGGTGAGCTTGATGGGAACAACTGCAAAATTTCCCAAGGAGGAACCTGGTGTAGACAATGCCTGTATATTACAGCTGTTCCATCAAAGATTTGTGTACGATTACACCAATTACCCCTAATAACTCACTCAGTAATGACCTATATCAGCCGACACTTAGATCAGAGACACTGGGCATTCAAAATAAACACCACTGTACTGAACGGTTCATGGGAGGTTTAACAGTAACATAACATACATTAACATAAAATGTTAACCTAGACAACACACCTTACTTGTCTTACTTGTCAGCTCATCAGGAAATTAATTAAATACTACTCTGGTAATTGATTGAACGTTTAAATTGATAATCAAGCACAAATGCCATGGAAACCATTGTTGGGTGTTTGTATTTTTTTTTTTGTTAATTTCTATAAACCAAACAGTGAATCTGTAAAAGAGTTGTCAGATTAATCAACGAGGAAATTTGGTTATTTTCTTGTGCAAGTAGGCTTGAGTCGATATTATTATTGTCAAATGTCAAATGCGATAGTTTTCACAATATCGGATATTGAACAGCTGCAACAGCAACCTTCAGGCTTTTATTTCAAATTTTATTTCAAGAAAATGCATGCAGAGCAGTGCGCCGGTGTTTGATGAGGCAGGGAACCAGTGACGGACTAGCTGCTTCTATTTTTGTAGGCTATTCTACTATGTTTGCACTAAAATTGTAATTGTAAATTTCTTATTTAATATCATTTTGTTATACAACACTCTAGACCCCAGACAGCCCATTTTATATTTCACTATAACGCCCCTCATTTTAAAATGATTCAAAATCCTATTAAAATATGGAAACTAAAATCCTAAGCTTTGAATACTAGATACTTTAAGTTGACATCAATAAACGGAACCTAACGATAATATTATGTATTGTGATATTTAGGCAGGACAATGTTGTGATATAAGAATATTGATTATGCCCAAGCCTACTCACAAGTGCTAGATTTGGACTAAGACAGAAGCGTTAAAGGGGGTGTTTGCACTTCACTGTAACAATAGAAAAGCCTCAGACATTAGACATCTGTAATCTCTCGAGCAGCCAAGTGAGCTACAATTCCTAACATTACATTAACCAAATTCCAAGGCAACGTTTAAGGTCATATCACAACAAGAGTGTTATATATATCTAGGCTATCGCCTCGCTCTCGGTGGAATTCCTCATAAATGTTAGTATTTCATTATTTCAAGTGACTTGTTCTGTGTGTGTTTGATTTCTCTCACGCTCTGTTGCGCCAAAAGCTCAGAAATGAACTGAGTGTTCACAGTGGAGAGAACTGTATGGGGGTAGCCGACTTTGATTTGAGAAAATATTCCATCACGTATGAACTTTAAAATGCTGAGATGAAATTGTAAACTACGACAAAATGGATGTCAGGCGTGTAGTTCCTCACCTCACACTGTCCCTCAGTGTCCAACACCTGGAAGCCCGTCAACCACACGCCGGGCTCCGTGTCCATGTGGACGTCCACGCCGTGACTCGGCCTGAGCCACAACAGCTTCTTCATCCTGCCCACCCTGCTGCGGAGGCCGCGGGACTCCCCTCCATCACCTCCTACGCACACAGGCAGAATGGACCGCATCTCCTACTCGGTGTCACGCTACGGGCCCACACACGTCGTGAGATCTCCCCCACACCTGCTGCCTCATCTGTGCCGGGAAGGAGAGCGTGGAAAAAAAACATGAGGCACAGTCTCATCGCTGAACCATTTCTTTTTGTAATTTTATGTTTATTCATACCAAAGATGTGTCAAAGAAGGTTGCACTACTAAACCTCCTTTCCCAGCTATAAGTCCTAGAAAACTGGGTCAGTGCTCGTTGAATTTGCACGAAAGAATCATCATTAGATTAACCATGCTAGGACAGAAGTAGGGTTAATGATTCAGCCTAACTCAATTCATTAGGAGCAGCACAGCACGACAACATAAACTAGTTTGGGAATGCAAAACCCCTAAGTAGTATTTTGTCTAAACTGATATTCTCTTGGTGACCATCTGCGCCACCAAAATAAAAGCTTTTACTGAAATTACAACAGTTAGGTTATTTGTATGATGGCTGGTCTCAAATAGGTTCACAGCTGCCACATCGTGAGAAAATCGATCCATGAAAGTATGAAATATGAAGACTTTGCAAATATTTCAATAAAAAAGGAACATAATCCACACACTCAATCACATACACAACTCACAAACAACTGCAGCTTCAGAGAAATGTTTCCTCTATGGTGTTCCAAGAAAAATAATCATTATCGTAGAATCAGATTACAATTCAATGAATCAACGTACACATTCACACTGACACATTAAGCCACATAAAATATAGTTACTTAACTGTAATTTTGCTTCTCCTGAGTTTGCGTCTGCTAAATCCTGATGAAGACCAAACTCATCGAGTCAGAATATTCATGTAGAGACAGTGTGAAACTTGGACGGAAGAGACTCTGGCATTTATCACTGTGGAAGGATTGTTCTTTGTGTTTGTGGGTGGATGATGCTATGTGGGCATGTTTCTCTCTCTCTCGCTCTCTCTCTCTCTCTCTCTCTCTCTCTGTCTGTGTGTTTGTGTTTGTGTTTGTGTGCTGGAATGGCCTCCTCCCTCTTTGGCTCTACGCTGAGATTTACTATAATTATTCCATTTTCATTGTGTCATTCCAGATCACTGGCCCCCTCATTACAATAATGCACAAACTCTCTGGCCTCATTTTCACCTGCACCATAGACTGACACAAACACTGAAGCTTGGTGGTGCGCAGACATGCAGAATCACACACATCATGTGGACAACAAGAGCTCATCTGTCAGTGGCTGAAATGTCTCTTCTCTTACCTGCTGGTGTGTCACAGGGTGGACCGTCAGAACAACGTGATGAACCCTACACACACTGTTGGTACATGTTGGATGGAGTCTGCAGCCAGGAGGAGAAACTCGCTCGCGCGCAGGCAGCAAAAATCTAAATCTGCACGAGGACGCTGAGGTCCGCCTCCCTCTCACTGATTGGTCGATCAGCTGACAGGACAACCCCCAATCAAATGAACGCTCATCACTTACTATGGATGAGCACGGATTTATTGATTGGTTGCCGATTAGCCGATCAGTGATGGAGGTTCTCTCCATTCAGTCAGACTTTATGTTTGTGTGTATTTAATGTTTTTAAGATAAGTTCATCCCATGTCATATTACAGAGTCTGTATTCTTTAATTCTATATTATTGTCCCTTGTCTTATGTTAGCACTCAGTCTGTGACTCTGGTTTGGGCTTTTCTTCTTTTCTTTTATAAATCTTTGAATAAAATGTGTCTATGTCTAAACTACTAAACAAATGCATACACTAGCCAGATCAAGAACTTTACCACAGGGATTGCTGGTGCTCATACCACATTTTTCCAGAGGGGCCGCCAGAATCAACAAAATAATGAAAGTTCCCTGTAGCTGTCAAGTCTTTAGAGCAGCCACTCCCAAAATTAAGAATGACACAGTCCAGTTTTATAATTGGAAAATCATCTGGGGCTCACCCAAGCTTTTTAAATCTCTAAAATGGAGTATTTCTTTTCATAAAGAGCAACAGTAGCCCCATTCATACAGGAGGAGACGCATAAAAGCAGCAGCCGCGGTTCGCCAATTCTCCTCCAATGGTGATTCACACATCTCCGCCGGCGCTGCGGCTCCGTGACGGTACACGTCATGATGATGACGTCGGTGTGTCTTCAAGGTGTTTCCCCGGTGTCCCCCCCTGTCAATCTGACTCCCTCATTCGCTGGGACAGAGGCTGTTTTTCGGGCAGAAATGTGACAAAGAGTCGGTAGGACAGGCGGGAGGACAGACGCTTCTCCACGTATATCTGCGGTATTTCTTTCCTCATATAAGTTACCAAAGACAGTTACAGTTACTACTGCTTGGTCATGTGACGTTGCTTTGTGGGACATTTCTCTGTATTAAGTTGAGTGAAGGACCTGGCTGGCCGGCTTATTCGTTAGTGGTTCGGTTCACCAATAATACGGCCCTGATACTACCTCCAGAGGCGGATGAGCGCTGGAGCGAAATTTCACCCCTGGGAATTGGGTACTAAAGCCGCACCCAAAAGCCAGTAGCCCTTTTTACACAGCGTCTCCGCATTAACTCCGGAGTGGTGGTTCGTCAATTCTCGCCGATGGTGATTCACACGGAGCGAACGTGTAATCCTGTACCAACGTGTAATTCACAGAAAGCCGGCGCTGCGGCTCCTAAAGAGAATGAAGGTACTTGTCATGATGATGATGTTGGTGTTTCCCAGGCATCCCCCCTGTCAATCTAAACCCGCAGACAGTTTATAATCATATGGATGCTGTTATAATGTGTTGTGATTGAGATCCTGACCCGCCAAACATCCTGGAAAGTGACGGAGTTGCGTTTTTCGCGCTAAATAATCACCAATAATGCGTCCCTGATACTACCTCCAGAGGAAGATCAGCGCAGGAGCGAAATTTCCCCCTAGCAGCATCTGAAACTTTCACACAGAGGAGGAGGCGGAGAATTGGCGCAGGATCCCCGCATGCAGACGGCAGTGTGAATGGGGCTAGTAATTCAACAATAATGTGTAATGCATTGCAAATAAATAGATAAAATAAAAATCTGTAAACTTAACGTAATTTGTCTGGGTCAAGAAAGCAGACACATTTTAATCTTTTGAATGTGGGCTAATAGACAACTGCAGCAAAATTTGCCTCTATATTGGCCCAAGCTAAAAAAAAAAAAACGTAAAATGTGGATTTTAGACAGAAATGGACACATCAGACACTCAGGAAATAACTAACACTTGAACATCAATAATAATGACATATCTGGAATTTACTGAGCACACATATATGCATGCACAAACACACACGTTCAATAGACAGATCAGGCAGCCAAATGTTGTCTGGTTGCCTGGCTGTCTGGTTATATTCTGTGAGTTTCTTCATCACAGCAGCAGCAGTAAGTAGTATGAGACAGAAAACATTGTTGAGGTTAAAATCTGACAGTTTGTCTGGAGATTTATTGTTTTACAAATAACCAGGGCACAGAACATGACGATCCATTTTACATTCAAGAGCTGGCTCCATTACCCACAAAGAGACAGAACAAAGAGACAGGACCATTTTTGAGATGCTGAGCAAAGCACAGATAGTTCAGTTGTTGGGTTAGGCTTCACACACGCAGCTCTGCATCACATCTTTTACTGTGACAATGCATCTTTGATGTTGATGTGATTCACCCATTCAATAAGATCAGGTTGTCAGAAGTATTGGCTTTCAGTCAATTGCAGTCTGCAGTGCGTCATGTGTAAGATAAAACGTGTTTAAATTAATAAAAGACAGGTTTCCATCAATAGAACAGTGACAGAGAGACCCTTTGGGAACAAGGCACCTTTTTTGTCCATATATAGTCATTTATAGTGGAAAAAGGAAAGAGAATAAAATAGATGGTAAAAAGTGTAAGTTTGATTGTTTCTATTGGTTTCACATGAGGCCAAGGGTGGAATCTGAACTGTGAAAAAAGAGACGGTGAAACAAGTGTTGGTGCAACAGTGACACCTGACAGAGAACATTACTGTTGTCAAAACAAACTCACTTATACAACAAGAAACCAGTAAAAACACAAATAATTCTAGTCACAAATATTCAACATCTTTAAAAATATATTTTCAAACCTGAAATTCTTTGTAGAAAAAGCTGATAATAATTGTCGAGGTGAAATAAATGGATAAAAAAGCAAAGGGGAAACTTGGATAGTCAATAAAGATTCCTACAGCAAGCTCCTTCAACACCTTCAATCAGCTTTAAATTCAGATCATTTATTAAGTCTTGAGACTGTGGAGGCTGTTGGATCAGAATTTGCCCGTCTTCTTCTTCAATTGCTTCTTCTTGGACTTGGAGTCAATGATCAGCTGAGACTGACGCTTCAGCGCTTGCCGTGAGATGAAGTTAGCCTCGTCCTCTTTGCTCTCCTCCTCTGAGACCCAAGCAGTGGCAGTTTGAGACAATGACAGATTTAGACAGTGTGCTTGTGTTAGTGTGTTTGTGTGTGTTTGGCTCCTAGCTCACCGTCATTGAAGTCTGGTCTTTGGTCATCGGGCAGCATGACACGTGTGTTGGAAGCCGGCAGTTTCCCCTCAATCCTGACAAAGAACTGCTCAGAGAAGCAAAAAGACGTGTTTTTACCGATGTTGATTTTCAATATTTAATGTTCATCCCCAAATGTCCCTTGTTTGTTGGAAATCTGACTTCATCTCTGAGTTTAGTATTTCATGCTTACAACCGATCAAAATGATTTTCTGAAATCTCACACAACCAATAAATAATATTCTTTGTCAGTCTTGTTTTTCATGTATAGGTGACTTATTTTATTGTAATTGTTCATGAAAAAATAAAATTACTGGACAGTCATGTGGTGTCAAAATAATCTGAAGAACTCCACATGCATATATAAAGAGCTCACATAAGATCGAACAACAACTTGCAAAGATTTTTTATAGGCTACTTGTGTGCAGAAACATGGTGGACGAAAGTAAATGTTAGGTTGATGGTCAGAACATTTTTACTAAATCACAATTTTTTGCCCATATTTTATTTGTAATATAATTCTCTTAGTCTTCTTTATGGTCGAGCTGCCAGTTGTGTGGCCAGCACAGCCGAGCAGTTTCTACTTGTCCCAGTCAAGCAAACAAGGCTGCACTGGTTTTGAAATTATCACCTCAGATGTACGTCAATCCCAAAGATTATGCCTTCTAAAAATGGATCTGAGAGCAAAATAGTCAATGTCATTAGTAAATGGCTAACAGAGTGTTACGTGTTTCCTACGGTACACTCTGATATGCAATGTCCTCGAACAGAAGGTGCTGCAAGCGTTAGTAATCACGAACAAACACTTCAAATGGCTCTAATGGCTGCCTTTCCATTCAGATAAGTTATGCAAGCACAGTGGCACACTTACATACATGCTCTGCCATGTTGTGTTCGTTTGTGGCAAGAGACACGACATGCCCTTTGCCAGAACTGCATTTATCACTGAAAGACCGAGGCTCCCTCACAGAGGCAGCTGCTGGTTATTTCATGTTTCTTTTGAAATTACACAAACTATTTTTTTAATGATCCAAGAATGTAAGAGTATGAGCACTTTAATCAAGTTTGTTAGAGGCATTCTTTGGGATGTAAGTGGCCATAAAAATTAAGATAAACCCCCAAGCACTCTCTTATTAGATATTAGAATTATTCCACCAGTAGGAAGCTCACACTTGGACATGGTGTTGTGGTCCTGAGAGGGTGTTTGGCCACAACAACATATCCCAAGTGTGAGCTTCCTATTGGTGGAATACTACTGTAAAAGGGCCTCTTGTTCCACGAGATCTGTTTGACTCCCTGATGAAGGCTTGATGCCGAAACATGTTGGAGTCACTAAAAGTGGAGACACTGAGTTTACAAGGACTACCTCTGCAAAGTCTATGCAAAATCCCAACCTGTGCTTCAACCCACTGCAATGCTGGATGAGTGTTTATGGAGCTTCCACTCACCTCCTCCTCCTCCATCTCTTTCATAAGAGCCGTCAGATCCTTTCCCTGCACTTTCTCGTGCAGCGTCTGCAACTTCAGCTCGCACTGAGTCATCAGCTCCAGCACATACTCATCGGAGTCTGGAGACATCTCAGCCGCTGTGTCCTCACTCTGGAGAGAAATGGAAGAATTTTGAGAGAAAGGGAAATTAACACCAGGAACATTGACACATATTATGAATAATTAATGTCAGTTGTACTACAGTTGGACAAATTATGATGGCTGAGGTTGTATTTACCAGTGTGATGTGTTGAAGTTTGCTGGCGAGGTGCTCCACCCCGGCTCGGACAATACTGAGGGTTTTAATAAGCCAATCGTGGTGCTCTTTCGCAGCGTCACACCTCCGCTGCTGAGCCTGCAGTTGCTGCTCACTCTCCTCCAGCGTCTGTCGGTCCCTGATACAACCACAGAGAAAGAGTAGAAGCTTGAAAAGCCCTAGCATTACATAATAAAGCGTTACTCAGCTGGATATACAACCCTTCCGTTGTCTAAGTGTCTCACTTAGATAGTTTAGCTTCCCCCGAATATTTCATATCCTGGAGCTGTTGGCTCAGGAGCTCCTTCTGCTCCTTCAGCTGCTCTAGCTCCTTCTTGTTCCCCCACCTCAGCTTCTCCAGATGTTGGTGTCTGGCCTTCTGCGACGTAAAGCGCTCCACTATCTCCTACACGCAACAAATTAATCAAAAACCACCGATGGTAAACAACACAAACATCCGAGTACAGTGTGTGTACAGCGACTTCTCCTCTTTCCTGCATATCTGTGACTCCCGTGGCCTCCTTGATGCGTCCGAAGGCCTCCTCGAAGGTATAGATGGCTTTCTCCTCTTCACCTGCCATCCTGGAGGTGCTGCGCTGGGCCTCACTGCTCAGCTCACCTGGCTGCATAGCTGTTCTCTGTGCCTGAGAACAATGCAAAACATCCCTTATTCAAGGTACTCTACAGAGTACTGTTTTGACGTAAACTATATTTGTACCAAAAATGTGATTGGCTGCTTTTGGACTGATAGTCGAGGGCCCGTTAATGGTCATGTTTCCACATGTCATTTGCATGTTTAAGGGCACATGGCTAGCTAAAAAAGAAGTCCATCAAGAGAGCAAACAACATAAAAATAAAAGCATACATTACAATATCTCTAAATTGCACATACACCACCATGTGTTTCTGACCTTTCTATCAACTTTTTCAGCCTGGGCCTTATACTCTTCAACCTCTGTCCTGTGGATGGCTATAATGTGCTCTCTCTCCTTGCGCTCCTTGTTGAGCTGTTCCTCCAGTTGGAGTAACTCAGCCTGGGAGGAAGAAGAGAGGGAAGGAGTGATGGAAATGGAGGGAGAAAAGGAGAGAAACAAGGGCGATAACACAGTGGGTCAAAATACATTTTAGTATGACAACAGTGAATTTGTAATAACTGTATGCCGTCATGATATTCACCTGTACATTCATTTTGAAGAGAGAAAAAGACAGAGATAAATTTTGTTCCGTTCTGTTTTCTAGCCCGCTTTTCCCTCGTGGGGTTGCGGTGATGTTGTTGTCCCCCTTTTTCAGGGGGATTACTGGAGCCTATCCCAGTTGACTCGTTGGGCGAAGGCCAGGGTACACCCCTGAATGAGTCGCCAGCTCATTGCAGGACCCTTACTGATGGCAGAGGCTAGTGCCAACTGCACATCAGGAGCAGTTTTGGGGTTCAGTATCTTGCTCAAGGATACTTCGGCATGTAGCTCAGTCTCGCCCAGGAGAGTCTGGAATCAAACCAGTGACCTTCCGATCACTGATCTGATCAGCTCTACCCACTGAGCTACAGCTGCCCCTTGATATATATAGATAAATTTTGTGTGCATTGTATCGGCGAATAAACACCTAAAAGCCATTGTAGCTGGTTAACTTGTGACTCATTTAACTTGTATCATTAGTAATAGCAGCAGTGGTGAGTGAATCATCCTTCTGACGCCTTCACGAGAGACATGCAAGTCCTGAGCTCAAAGTGGAGGAGGTTCGGATCACCTTAGTAGTTGCTTTAGAGAGCTGGGCGTCGTTATACGTAGCCTGCATGTTTTGGCGCTCCTGTCTGGCTACCAGGATTTCTGCCTCCAAATTGTCCAACTGGCCCTCGTAGGTCATACTCTCCTCCTGAAGAGAAGCAGGGGATAGAAAGAGGAAGGACAGGAAATGTGGATATAAACTGAGAGAGCTTCTGCAAGTGTTTCAAAAAGGAAACCTGTCCAATAACATGAGTGCAGAAATTATTTTGAGGCAAACAATGTGTATGCTGGACTAACCTGCAGGTGACTTTTGACTTTCTGATAGTTAATCATGATGTTCTCAGCCTCCGTGCACTTAAACTGGGTTTTCTCCAGCCTATTCTCCAGCTCCCGCAGTTTCTGAAAGACCCACATTGTTTACAGAAGGTGTAAACGTGTGCTTTTGAACACCATACCAAAGAAAAACTACCATAGTAGTAACTACCATGGCATCTTCCTCTTTTTTCAAGGTGTGAGCATCGGCGGACTGTGCTCCATTGCTGCCCTCTGGTTTCAGCCTCTGGTACTCCACTTTCAGCTCTTCCAGGCGGCGCATCTGGGTCTTGTTGGTGTGTTTTAGGGCATTGAGACGCCTCTTCTTAGAAAGCACACTTTGTTCTAGCATTGTCAGGGATGCCTTAAAGAAGGGTAATGGCAGGGAGAGGCTGTGTCACACAAGAGGGACAGAATTATGTTTGCAAGAAAGCCTATTATTTATGTCATTAAAATGGTTTGACACTGGACTGAGAACTCTTCCATTTGTAAGTGTGGGGGATATTTTGGGGGAAAAAAAGTCCATCAATATAACATTAATTGTTAAGTGTGAACTTTAATAACACATAGTATTTAGGCACCATCCCCTCACCTTCCCTGACATGTTGAGGCAGGCATCCTTCTCCAAGCATCCCTGGGAGGAGAGACACCAAAGGGAACAAGATTGTAAAAGAAAGTCGGGTATGATCTCTTTGACTGTTCAAATGAGGACAAAAAGAACAACCCAACACAGCTGAGAAAGTTGCCTGTATTTCATGGGGGACTCACAGCATTAGCTTCAGCCTGTTCTCTGTACAGCCTCATGTTCTCCTGCCTCAGCTGATGGATGGTGTCTCTGTTCTTCTGGATGGTGGCCTGGGAGCTCTCATAGATTGCTGCTCTTTCTCTCTCTGGTGGACACATTTAAGGGTTACATGAATCAAAATGGCGAAAGCGTCTCATTACACACTAATAATGCTGCTGATAATAATATTAATGATAATAATACATGTATTTCTGTCAGATAACGTGGACATTTCTAGTTTGGCGGTCGATACATCATTAAAATATTCAATGTCATTATCTATGAAATGAAAAACAATTCTGGTTTCACATATTTTGGCCACATTAACAGCTGCTTTAAAACTATGGTACAGGTATAACTTAAAGTAGGCTCCTTAAAGTATCAAAAGCAAGTATTGACGTTGTAGTAAAATGTCCCTGTCTGTGTTTTCCTATTTTATCTGATGATTTTTTTATATTATTGCTACATTAATGTGTATGTGTCGTTTTACTGCTGTAGTTGTCTAATGTTGAGCTCATTTTCACTACTTCATATACTGTTGGCTGGTTTAATCTGTAAGAATGCATCATATTGTATACGATTATGTTCAGCTTTGTGATGATGCATTTCCCATCTTATCCAAGACGGGTTTTAGAAAGGTTTATTGAGCTGAAGAAAGAGTAATGTTCTCAATGTGTGAAGGAAACGTTTAATTCTTCAGTTTATCACAAACATTCAAAATCAACACATCTGGAGATGCATGGTTGTCACAGGACAGGAAGGGGAGGAAAAACTAAGTCACTGAAGCTGTCAGACAAATGTAACTTAGCGGAGTAAAAGTGCAATTTCATGCCTCTAAGGTGATATAGTAAAGTAGAAGTATAAAGTTTCACAAAATACAAAAATACTCAAGTAAAGTATAAGTAACTTAAATGTATACTTTAGTTCTTGAATAAATGTACTTACAAATGTACATTCCAGCACTGACAAACAGGCTCACTGACAGAACTTCTACAGTAACCGTTACCTGAATGCACCAGCTTGCTAACGTTAGCTAAGTGTAGCAAAGCGCACTTCATTTAGCGTGAACTGAAATCAACGGCCAGACTGCTTTTAAACAAACTTACCCAGTAGTTGGATTTTACGCTTCAACTCCGTTATCTGGTCTTGTCGTTTGACACTGGACGACATCGTTGTTGTGTTTTACACAGTTAGCAGAGACTCCTATCTGTTCCCTCCGTCAGGTTAGCTTGACACAAACGGAAATCGGTTGCCTAGCAACCTGTGCACCTAACCCAAAGCGAAGCTGAAGGTTTCAAACCCGTATGAAACAGCAGCAACTCAGTCATATTCTTATTTGAAAATGATTTCCTTCTTTTACAAATATCACTCAAATTTAAAAAAATACAAATTAAAAAACCTACCTAGTCTACTATGCTCCTGTTAAAAAGTCATATACAAAGGCTTCCCTATCGACAAATATAAAAAGAATACAGCAGCTTGAGATAAAGAAATTGTCCACTTTCAATGATTACTAGGCCTGTAACACCCAACTATGACCACTTTAAAGATTTCATAGCTGATTCCATGTTTGTCGAATGACTGTAAACCAGTAGTTCTCTAAGTGGGGACCTTGAAGAGGTTTGCAAAAATGGGAAATGTATTTATTAATGGCATCCATATGTAACACAATGCCATTAGGCTATATATGACTATTTTGGTCATGTGTTGCATACACTTTCTGTAATAAAACTTTCAAGAAGAGGATCCCCGTTCTAATTTGTGTCCACAATCTATTTATGTTAAAAAAAATTGAAGTACATTTAAAATACTAAATGCTCTTTTATGTAAAGTTTTCCATACTTTGAGAACAACTATATTTCAGATTTCAATACATCTGGGTAAAACTGAATCCATTCTTTTTGGAACAAAAAGAAAGGTGTCAAAAATCAATGCATTAAAGGTCATGTGTAATGTACTAAAATAGTGTCTCACTCAAGTGTTACATATCTAGGATTAACATTAGAACAATCACTAACATGAGAATCTATTGCAGCCAAAATATTAGCTAAATGTGCCAGTAAATTAAAGTTTTTGTATCGTAGGACAAGGCTTTTTGATTTCTCTAAGAAATTACTTGTTTTATCTCCGATACTGTGCCACTTTGATTATGCTTGCTCTGCATGGTGGATTGTCTGTCAAGCTTAAAAACAAACTGCAATTTATGTAAAATGTTATCTGTTACTTGTTAAATGCCCTATTTATGTCTTTACTAGATATGCATTTTATTTTTCTCATAATTTTTAGTAATTAGTTTTTTCTTTTATGGATTTTGTCTGATAGTATGGCAGTGTTTTTCTGTGTCTTATGTGTTGACACCGAGGACCATTTTGGAAATAAGTTCATCACTTTAACATGTTATCCTTTGGGTTGTGTTTTCTGTCTTCAAACCCAAAAATAAATAAATCAAAAATTGACATTTTAAATGTTGTATGTCAATCTTATCAAACAATTTCCTCCTAAGAGGGACAACACAGATAGAAGCAATAACCCACAAGTCATTGTACCCAAAGAAACCTAAAAAGCAGTGTCCTGTTTTCTCCTTTGAACACTGATATGGCAACACATACTTTTATTAGCTCACAAAAAAATGAAAGGCAATGCAAAATGTTGACAAACTTAAAATATGCACAATAGTCATGGATATGTTTTAAATTCAGTGGAGAGTTTTAACTAATAAGGTATTAAAAAATAAAGACTGCTAATCCAAGTTAAACCACTCTGGTCATTTGTAATCTCTTAAGGCTTTGATATCATACTGAGCTTTTAATTGCCTGCAGTTTAGTAACCCTGCTTTGGTGAATTAATTTGAACAGTGCAATATGCTTATTTAGACTGATAAAGCATAGCTTTACTAGTCGAAAGCTTTACTATATTGGACCCTTCCAGCTTCCACGTAAACTGCATGACAGAATAATCACAAAAATGTGACAAAAAGGCAGAAAAGTACAATAAACAAACAAGTAATTTTTAAGGCAAACCGATGCTTAAATTATCTAGTCCTCATCTGTAACTCAAGCTTCCACATTCCTTCTGTAATAAAATCACCTTTGATGAGAAACGTAAGGGAGTCGAAGAAAATACTAAAGGAATAATATCATACAGACAACATATGGAATCCCGTTTGGCAGTAAGACACAAAAATACTGTACATACATTATGTAGCACAGGAAATGGCACTGTAAATCCTTGCAATTTAAACACACACACACACACACACACACACACACACACACACACACACAGCTGTGACCTAATCTACAGATTTGGGTTCTTCATTGGACTTCTTCAGGAGGGACAGCAGGTTCTGCGACATGAAGTACGGCCTCTCTGCTGATCCATCGTTGCGCTCCAGATCCTCCACTGTGACATGGACAGAAGCAGTTGAGGAACTATATTTTCTCAACATCACGGTAACACTCAACAGTAATGTAATTGTTCTTGTGTTCATAAATCTTCTATCTATTATTCAGAAAATCAAAGCTTTATATCTGTTTTAAGAGCTAAGAATTAAAGGGGTACTCCAGCAATCTGATATTGCAATTCCATGAACTTAACACAAGGCTGACAAGCAGTGCTTTACTGCCCTCTTTGGTTGAAATGATCAAGTATGTTGGGTGTGGTCTGAAGTGTGCTTTGTTCTACTTGACACCACACAGAACAGTGATGTCATGGTGTCCTGATGTAAACCTGAACATCACCCCAGGAAGGCGAAAGATAAACCACTACAGGTTATCAAAAAACAATATTTTCTGGGTGGTGTTAAATTACTCTTTAATAAAAAAAAATAATAATAAAAGACTGGTCTGTATCATATACTCCTAAGCTAGGGGTTGGGTTAAGTAAGAAAAACCCATAACACTACACTTTCCAAAATGCATTTCAATTTGTTTGTTATCAAATGTCCAACTTGGGGTTATCATCACCTGAAGTCATCTGAGTGATGTCAGGCTGAGTAGCAATTCCCATGACAATTAAAGTGACATTCAACATGTAAAATTGCTGGAGTGCCCCTTTAAAACAAAATCCAAGTACTGGCTGACTGTGTTGGACAACTCAGCTGCTTCCAAACGCCAAACCGCCTTCATACTCATGTACAGAGCCATAAAAGAACTACTCTGATTAAATACAATCACCTTTAATTAAGATTTACATCCAATAAATGTGGAATGTCATCAGTAATTTCAGTGGAAAATCAACTTACATCTTTCACAAGGTGACAAACAAGAAAAAGAGGTACAAAAGCATCCAGAGAGGTTAGTTGCGAGCATTCAGAAGGCCATGTCAACACCATGCAGCACTTAGAGAGAAAGAGAGACAGAAGGATAGGGACAGAGCGAGACCAGGGGAGATCAGTAAACAACCGTTGGGGTCTGCAGAAAGGTCACGATGGCTGCGTCATGGCGACACAATCAGAGCGCTTACGCCAGTCCGAAATACCAAGGCAAGTAGGTGGCAATACAATACATGGGATCCCATCTTGGCAAGGATCTCTACAAGACCGAAGCCAAAAAATACATAATAGACATACATAACTGTATATATACAAGTTCCATAGGAAAAACAAGATCCAATATTCATACAGTATATCAAATATGTCTGTAACATTTTGGCGTCAGCTGGTATTATTGTAAACAGTGAAAGAGATTCACCATCAATTGTGATGTGTTAGTTCTGAGTGTAAACACGGTACTTGGTGGTTCTGTAGTGCATAACAGGATTAAGACAATAACTATTAGTGACAGTAATCAGGCACAGGTTCAGCACTCACAATGTTCTACAGATCTTCACAATATAAAACCAACACTGTTCTAAAACCAACACAAGAGAGCATTTTGTTCAAGCTACAGAGATGCACTGGGCTTTTGACCTACTTCAACCTTCACATGTCGACCTTCTCCAGCTGGACGTCACTCACGTAGCAAGGCGATCCTTAATTTTAGCTTGTTGTATGCCGCACATTTAACATGTCCATATCACAAAGTTGTTGTACAGTTTTCTCATTGTTTGAGGTTCACCAAGCCTCATTTTTTTGCCCTGACATTACTGTTTACATTTACTCCTGTGGTGCAGAGGGAGGATTTTCTTCCTTAGATTCTTCTTTTTCTTCTTTCTTTTCATCGGTTTCCTCTTTCTCAGTCTCCTGAGCTGGAGGCACCGCCTCCTCTGTCTTCTCCTCCGGTTTGGACTCATGCTTCTCTACAGCCTCTTTCACCTCTTCTCTTTCTCCCTCTTCTTCTTCTTTCTTCTCAGCCTCCTCTGCCTCACTCACTTTTTGTTCTTCATTTTTCTCCTCAGAATCCATCTTGGACTTCAGAGGCTCCTCCTCCTCATTGTCCTGCTTGAGCACTGTCTGCTCTTTCAGTTGGATCTCTCCATCTTGTTGGTGGTTGAGAGGGGTCTCTTCCTCCAATTTCACCTCATCTTCCTGCTTGTCAGAGTCCACCTGCTCAGCGGCATCACCGTCTTCCTCCACCCTTTTTGTTTTTGAGAGGATCTCGTGCAGCTCGGGGCTCATGAAGTAAGGCCTTTCAGATGAGCCGTCATTTCTTTCCAAGTCCTCACCTTTTGCGTCAGTGTTTATTTAGTGTTTTTGATCGGGTTAATGGAAAATTAGGGGGAAATGAAAACATGAAATAAAGGGAATGTTTGAAAAAAGTAAAGTGGGGAAATGAGACAAAAGAGAAAATGAGTCAGAAACATTGCAGGAAGAAGAAACCACAGCTTTCCACAGTTGTATGAGTGTTTGAAAAACAGGAAGAAGAGAGGAGCTCTGCAGGAGATCTGGCTGAAGGCAATGATACTCACAGAAGCAGAGGAACAGTGTGTCCACACACATGGCGTACACGCTGAAGAAACCATGGGCGATGAGGTAGGATCCCACTACCAGTGTCTACGTGAAGAAAATCACATACATCAAGACCTCTGCTGTGGCATCGGAGCCCACGGGTGAGCTCAAAAACTAAGGATGCAATCATACTAATATAACTGTCGCTCACCAGAATTGGCACCCAGTAGTAGTTCAGAGATGGAGCAGCCTCCTCCACTGCTTTGATTTTTCCAGAGAAGAAGAAGAAAGAGAAAATCCCTGTACAGAAAAAAAGAAAATGTGAGTTAGTGGATTTAAATTACAAATCCAGACAGATCTCCCTCCAGTTTACAGACATTTTTGTCTAAAAATAAAAAGCTTTCCTACCAACAATTCCAACGATGAGGAGCTTCCCAAGAAACAGCAGGAAGTCGGTCACTTTATCCAAAACAGCCACCCTGTGTTGAATTTGGCACGGTTAGAGAAGATGAAAGTATATCAAATTCAATTAGGCTAAGAATAGCTTGATTTATTGAATACCTGTAGTAGCCTTATGCTTGTGGATATTAATGTAAGCTAGTGAAACCCTACCTGACAATGTTCCTCATGAGAAGGAAAAAGGCGTCTCGAGCGGAAGGGCAGAAACTTTTTCCATAGATGGCAATCTGAAGAAAAACAATTAAAAATGTACCACTTTAAGACCTCACCAGGCATCAGCGTCTCTAACTGAGCTGTTTCCTGTTACAACAACTCACCATGATGTAGGCATTTCTGTTCAGAAACTTGATACATTTCTCCAGACACCAGAAGCAGCACTTCATGCAGCTCAGCAGGAATTTAGCAAACTTGTTTTGAGCACCTGAAGGATGACAGCAAGAATGTTACATGAACGAACAAATGACTGGATGTGTTTAAACCACATTACAACCTGATTACTTCTTGTGTTCAGATCGGGGGGGGGTTAAAGTTACATGCACCTCTGTTAGTGTTCCTGTTGTTATAAATAAATCAGAAAATACTTTTTTGTGCACCTGCGAGCTGATGCACAGACACAGAGTTGTATGAAAACATGTGAAGAGGTGCGCAAGTATGAAAAGGTTACCTGTATGAAAGGTGCAAACAAGACAAAGTCAGCAGGGGAAATAAATAAATGTTGATGGTGCAATAGCAGTAATAAATTGAATTGAATTTTTTTTTTTTGCCATATTGACTTCAAGCACTTTAAGGCATCTTAACCAGGTCTTTGATGATTGCAGTGTAAGTTAACACGCATTTTTCTGACTTTTGGCACAAGCAATTCATAGGCATGTTTTTTAAAAGAAAGACGAAATTAAATCATTTTTCATTGACAGAAATCATTATCAAATTTCAGAAAGTCTTTGCATGAAACATGTACTACAAATGCTGCTGTAAGTAAAAGTCCTCGGTGCAACTGAGAAGTCAAACATCACTAGGCTGATAGTGACAATGCTTGAGGAATTGCAAGAGGAAGAGCCAGCAGCTAGGAGGAGGGACAAGCAGGGTTGTATGTATTGATTGAAATTTTTAATTATTTTAATATGTATACCATGTGGAGCCTTTATTATTTTATTTATTGGTACTTTGGGCATTTAAAAATGTTGTATGTATTGATTCAGTTTTTAAATGTTATTTTTATTTTGATAAAAAGAATAAATAAATAGAAATCATCATCATCATCATCATCATCATCATCAAATCTGATTATGATTTTCGGAATTAGAACCTTGTTTTACTGCACAAATGACATTGAGTTCTCCCTACTTCTCGCCATGGAGTTTCCATAGAGGTGCAGTGAGTCAAAATGTGATAGGAGAAAAAAAAGGGCATGTAAACATAGCGACTGATAAATATATAATAATGATGAAGATGGCCACGGCCATGTAATTTAATAGGTCAGTCATCCTGTTCTGAAGTTAGATCTACTGACCTTTCAATTTGTGATCCAGGTACTCCAGAAACACCCTGATGACCTGGACCAAAGACAGGATGAGAGAGCCAAAAGCCAGGGAGCCTGTGTGGTATCTGGACAGCAGGAGGAAGCACAAGCCAACTGTGAGCATGAGACACATTTACTCAAACACACAGAGAGGGTAACCCACCAACTGACCTAACATATGCCTCACTTCCACTTGTTTGTTTTGAAAATACACTGACACACGTGACACAAAATTCAAACACAATTCAGCGTCTAACCGGAGGGCCCGTCCCAGTGAGGCAAAGATGGGGTAGGCTGGGATATCTTCAGGCTTCTTGAAGGCCCAGTAATACGAGGCGAAGGCCCCCGACAGAGTGACCTGGCCCAGGGCTGTCACAAAGTTGGCGCACCAGAAGAAGAGGAAGACGTTGTAGAACTGGAACAGGATGAGGTATTTGTGGTAGAGGGTCTCCCCACCATAGAAGGCAAACAGGCACTCTGCATCAGGACACTGAGCTGAAGCATTGGAGGTGTTGAATGTCTGGAGGAGGAAGCAGACACAATTTAAGAGGGGATTATTTAATTCAGTAAACCATGATGGAAAGTGTGATGATGTCCAGGTTAAGAGTGACATAGTCAAACTGTTTCTTCCAAAATGGCGTCAAATAGGAACAGGCTTTTTAGCTGATTCACACATCAGCACACATCTTCAATCAGTTTATATATTGTGGCAGTGACATTTAAAAGCGTACCTTGGGGTCGCAGGTGTCTCGTGAGTACTCGCAATCAGTCTTGTTGAACACCTTGTACACCTGCTCATTAGATGTGGACAAGAAACTGTTCAGAGGAGTCAAGGAGATCATGTCAACAAAGGGAGGATACTGTATATTTGAAAAGGTCACAATCAAGACTCTTCTGCATCACTTTTGCACATTTATGAAAATATGTCACAAACAGGAATAAAGCAGGAAAGAATAATCAATATTAGGGAACTGTTGCAACAGCCTTTAGAAGAAGATAAGTGACATAAATGTGATGGATTGAATGTTTAATTGATGGATTAATATACTGTCGATGATTATTCAAATTGACGGTAATGCATCTTCACTTTTTTGCAAAGTGAAAAAATAAAACAGTGAATAATGATAAAGTGACACATTTATGTTTTGCTCATATTTGGTCAACATCTGGACAAAAGTAAGGATACACAGCTGTGATGGCCCAGTAAGCGATCACAATGGCCAGGAGGGCAAAGGTCAGCAGTGGGTAGAAAAGTGATGACATCACATGTCCGACAGCTCTGAAAAAGAAAACAACAATGGAAACATTATGTCACAAGCTTGGGTATAATCCTCTCCGAAAGGAGAAATAAAGTTCCCCAAACAAAGACACACAGCCTGGCACTGATGTTTAAGTGTAAGAACTAAAGGGTGCTTCTAGCTATTATTAAGACAAATATATAATGTTGTTATGCTATAGGTGTTAGCTAACAGCTGCCTATATACACATCCAGCAGAAACATAGCACAATAGCATTCTTTTGGAGTTATGTTTCTAGCCACCTGTTGAATGTAAGTCCAATACTCAGCCTCATTTTAGCTCTGTTTTGGTCTCCACCCACTCCTGAGTTTAACATTTGGCTATTTAGCTGCTAAAAGCTCTACTATGCTCACAAGCTTGTTACTAAATGTGTCTATCTGCCGTTTTCTTGCTCAACAGGTAGACTTAACTAGGTTGGCTGAAAACATCTGCCTGCAACAGCTGTAAACCAGGTTCGTTTAGATAGATTAGATTAAACCAGGTTCGTTTAGATGGATTAGATCCATGAGACTAAATCTAAGATGTTAACCTGTGGGCCATAAAACCAAAACAATGAGCTGAAAGAAGTGTAAATGCTTTGTGGAGCTGAGGTGAACTGCAGAGTTGGGTGAAACATTTCTGTGGGTTTGTCTCAATGAGCAACCCCTTTCAGATTACACGTTCACGGAATCCATTGTAAATTAAAAATATTGATTAGGGTGGCTTTAAAATATGTGAACAGGTCTGGTCCCTTTTGTACCCTTAGCTGAGAAGACATATTGGAAGGATGCTGCACAAAGTTACACTGGGGTTCAGACTGACCTGCTGGCCTCTTTGATGAGTGCGATGGCAATCAGAATCCTCTTTCTGAGGAAGATGAGTAGCAGGATGATGATGACCTCTACAATAGCCAGAATGATCACTGCAAACCAGAGAAGGCATTAGATTAACAGCATTTTACACAAGATTACATAAAGAATTAAGTGTGTTTGTGCGTACTGAAGGCCAGCCAAGTCTGTCTGATCTGCAGGTAGACAGAGAAGTCCGTCTGCAGGCCCAGGTCACGGATGGTGACGTCAGCGCCCGGCTCTCCCTTCAAACTCGCAAACTCCATGTAACAGTGGAAAATTCCTAAAAAAAAATTAAAAAGCCAAAAATACTTGTTTTTCATCCAGTAACAAACAGATAAAACTTTATGATCTACAGAGGCTGAAGACTTACCATATCCAATGACTAGAATAACCAAAACAATCATGACCCAGACCATGACACCGGCCAAGAATCGTAGCAGGACAATGAAAATCAAGCTGACCACCATGGCGATCACCAGACCACTGCAGAGTGGACACATCAAATGTTTTCACATACTGACAGTTAAGAGCAGAGTCTTTTAGCACTTTTTCATGTGATCTTGGAAGTCATGCATTTTTCTGGCTTCAAAGTGATCAATTAGCTAAATCGGTCTTGATCCCATGCTTTTCATATATTAAGTGAGGACATTTAACGGCCATGAAAACTGTGTGTGTTTCGACAGCTTCAGTATGTTGGCTGGCTGGATCAGTTTAGTGGTGATAAAAAACAGTTCATATGTAAATAAGGAAAAACTTGGTGTTGTTTTGCCTGCAAGTGTAATTAACATTTTGTCTTGTGATGTTTTACACAACACATTTCTGTTACTGTGACTACTAAAAAGTGGACAGACTCACAGCAATATCCAGTGCCAAGACTGAGTGTAGTCCTCAAAGATTCTCATGGCCACCTGGCGAGCTTCAACAACCACATTTGATTTCCTGTAGCAGAAGGAAACAAATCAAAAACCACAAACAAAACACTCCACAATTAACATGTAGACATCTGCCAAGTATGGATAACTGAACCTAACATAATTTAGTAAGGTTATCAGTCAGGTTAAATAACCCTGTAACTGAATCAATAACTCTTTTAAACTTCAAACATGGAAATCACTTTGTTCTCTTGACATTTTGTCAATTGTTGTTCCCAAAGTCAGCACGCAAAGTCAGTACTGAATTGAGAGAAGGAAGCTTTTAGGTTTTCGGCACCCACTGCATGGAACAATCTACAGACTGAAATTCTGAAACTTCAGAATACCGTAACACTGAACAACTTTAAAACTGTGGTGAAATCAATTGAGTCCATGTTGTGTGTGTGCAAGGGTTTTATCTGAATATTTGATTGTGTTTTTTTCTGTTAATTTACTGCTGTATTCTTGTCAAGGTCTCCCTTATAAAAGAGATCAGTGATCTCAATAAGTAAGTAACCGGGTTAAATAAAGGCTAAATAATATAAAAGCAATAATGACATAGTTATATAAATAATTACAAAAGTGTGTAGAAAGAACTTTAACACTAATACTGTTCCTTTAACCCTAACTAATTTTTTTCAGTGTGCATGTTACATCAGTGGGACAATTTGGAGCACAGTATGGCTAGCTAGGTTAACCACAGTATAAACAATGTTGCAAAACACACTGAGCATCAGCATTTTGAGCTAGTTGATGCTAACATTCATCAGGAAATTACACATGCAAAAGCACGTAATGTTAATAATCTATATCAGCATACAGAAATAGCTTCAATAGATAAAAGTAGTTGAACCATATAGCTGGCAAGCCGACTTTTGATTCGAAACTACATATTATTTACATAAATAATGGAACAAATGCAGGGATTGTTGCAACCTCTCACATGGGGAATAAAGCTGATAGAAAATACTGACCTATAGACCCCCCAGGATTCATACAAATAGAGCAAAACCAAAGCCGTAATGTAGCAAAAACACATGAGAGCACAGAGTGAGTAAGACCATTACATGGCCCGTCAAATCAGTGTAGACAGATATGAAGATATGATGGGGAACTGTCAGCTGACACAGCATAGCAAGATGTGTGTCAAAAGTGTCACACCTGAACTGGTTGAACAGTTTTTATTCTTACTGATGAATCTATTTTTGGTGATTATCTTGATCTTGATAATGTCAAAAAAAGAAAGTAGTTCCAAGAGCACGAGAGGATTAAACCAACAATCCACAACCCAATGGGATTAAATTTACAATGATAAATTGACTGTCAAATAGCCACAATATCACTCATCATTAAAGAAATAATTTTTTCAGCATTAATTATATCAAAAAGCTACTAGTGATAACAGTCAGGGCCAGGGCCCCCTGCTGATTTATCAGGCAAATTTCACACATTTCATGACTATTTGTTGAACTTCTTCTACAACTTTCAGGGTTGAGTTAATGTGATTGTACCAGTGTGTCAGTCAAACAGTTCTGAAATTGCGCAACACAAAGAGACTGATTGGCTTCCTATAAGCATATTTTGTGTATAAATGTATTTTACCATACAGTGAAACAGACTCACTTGGATGCCTCCAGCACGTCTGTGGCATTGATATTGTTGCCCTCTCCATCATTAAAACTGGTTTCGTTGCCCACCACCACCACCCCGCCTTTCATCGTTCCCAAAGCAGGAAGGCAGCGACGCGTGACTGTGGAAGGAAGAGATGATCCGTTTAATGAAACAACGGATCTACAGACACAGCAGCTATTATTGTGGCACTAAATGAGGAGAGAGAGAGAGAGAGAAGGAAAAGCTTCTCACTCACAGGGTTTACTGGGCATCAGCATGGCCGGACACAAGCTGTCCCTCAGGATCTCCGGTGGACTCTGTATCATGTTAATCAGCCTTTAGTGTACTTTTTCTCTAGTCATACTTTAATTTACATTTAAGCATGTATGAATGATGATTAATGAGTACGTACCAGTTTGGCAAAGTCCACTCCATCCTTACAGTATTGCTTGTAGTATTCATGGTCGTCTTTGTTGCCTAACTTGGCTTTCACCAGTGTAAGGTGCCTGTCAGGACAGCTTTCCACACATAGCTGCACACAAACAAACACATACAATCATGTCAATGGACGTGATTGGTAGAAATGAGAAATGTTGCAAAGCACATGAAAGATAAGTAGATATGGTTTCTGACCTGTGTGGTGGGACACTGGAACTCCAGCAGCACCAGAGGACTGGCACATTTCAGGATGTTGAAGTAGAACAGAAGTCGCTTCTTTCTGTTCCGTGAAAACCGTAAAACAAAACTATTATTTGTTCTGTATTATAGATAAATGTCAATAATCTGCATGTGAGAGGTTTTCAAGGACACCTATACTGTAGACATCATGTTCATATTGTCAGCTCACTCACTCCAGAGGTGTTCCAGCTTGTCCACAGAACTGTCCCCTGCTGTCCGTGGGGTAGATCACTTTCCTGGGGTCACCCTGAGACCAGGCTGCATGGAGAAGAATGCAAGTCATTCGAACAAAAGTGGACATCAGATCAAATGACAATAATACATGCTGGTCTGCACTTCTGCATCAACAGATCTTCCAATCTTCCAACTAAATTAAATAATCTGTAATTTTCGGACACATTTCCAATTTCAAATGAGAAATTAGAAATAAAACTCAGTCAAACAAGCCAGTACAGTCATTGAAAAAGGTTTGAATTCTTGGAAAGCAGACAGACAAAGCTTTTTGTCTTCAATATGTACACAATGTATTATTTTGAGAACACACACACACACACACACACACAAGCACACAGACACACACCACACGAGTCCGCCATGTCCACCCGTTTAAACCACAGAAGC
>OMLP01004593.1:5412-15532 GCA_900302685.1 Spondyliosoma cantharus | reverse complement strand
ATAACCATAATTATTTGGTATAAAAAACGACATTAAAATCAACAGATACGTAGTATACTAAACAATTATATTACATAATATTTATCTTTTTTTATATATTAATATTGTACTTGGTATCTATGTTGGACTGTATCTAAGAAACCTGGCCTGGAAAAGCTTTATACACCACCCTGATGAATGCAAGAATAAACCATGTTGTACCACAGAGAAGTACAACATGTTTTAATTTTGATGGACTTAAATAGATAGAAAAATATATAATATACACAATAATACAAGAATCAGTACATATTGTATTAATGGAGGATCAATCTTACCGAGGATACCCACAGCAAAGTACCCCAGCAAGGCTAAGATGAAGAGAATACAGCAGAGGATGTCTGTGCAGCCCCTGGAAAGAGGAGAGGCAGAATATTGTTATTGCCGTTCTGTATTACAGAAAGAAGCAAATTATGATCTGTGACTGAAAAACACGTCTCACCTGTTGTGAATCGGCCCTTTGAAGTTTGGGTCAAACTTCCTGGACTCCCCTGTGGATAAAAAGAGGCTTGTTAATGGCTCCTGTTATAAATCATTGCATAAATATACTGACATATACTTCTCCCCTGAATCATAAGACAAAGACTGATATGACTATATAACACATGCATTAAGACTTGTGAACCAATAACTAGAGGTTTCACTTCAGGAACTTTCAGAGAACCACTGAAGACCAAAATGGAAGCCCATTAACCACCAACTGCAGGTACACCTGGTGCTGTCGTGTTATTTTCAGGCACCAGTGAAAACAAGGGACGAAACTACGGAAAACAAAAGTCACATGAACAGCTTCAAGTTTTTCTAATGGAACATTGACTATTTATGTATTCAAAAATAATTTTTTCACACAGATTACATCCACTAACAAATAATTTCTTGACTTATCAGAGCATGTCTTCATTAATTCATACAGTATTTCATATTTGCAGTGCTTTATCAATATCTACAGTGGGGCGTATAAACAAGTTCAAGTGTATTGACAATGAAAGGACGGTCTCCAGAACAAAAGGATTCTTCTGCCTGACTGTCATGCCTAGCAACCCACAAAATGGCTCCCTGTGGACAGTGAGCTCCCTGTGGACATCACCAGCCGCCATGGAAACACCTCAGACACGGCAGAGGAGAAACATCCACCAAGTGCACTCTGCCTAGAGTGAGATCATCATGAGCCAATACTGCGAGTCAACATATTCAAACAGAGGGGAATGAATTTGCTTATCGTTCATGTACTAAGTTACAAGTTAAATATGTTTTACCCATGAAATCAGCTTGGGTTATGAATTCAGTAGACGTAACCTCCTCTACCAACATCCTCTTGTGAGGAAGCCAGACTCTGAGCTACCACACATCCTGTCACATTACTGTAAGTGTCTGTCGCAGCCTTGTTGACAATTCACACGATCAAACTCTTCTTTAAGCTCTGTTTCAGACTCCAAGTGGGAGTGAAAGCGAGCCCAGTGCCAACCCAGATATGCTACATGCAGATATATCTGTGACACCACACTGCTTACACACACATACGCAGGTTGCCCACACACAACTGGCACCACCACAAAAGGCATCGCTGGACCTTGTATTTCAAAGTACCGTATATCTGTCTCGACTGTGAGCCTTCACTTCATCATACATCCAGGCTGTTACAGTACCTTGTCTTTCGTATTTTGTCATTCTGTCGTTATTTCTCCTTCAGTTTCAGTCATTGACGGCTTTGTCGATTTCTCTTAGTCTCTTGTGTTTTGCCAGTTTCTTTACGTCTCCTTCCTGTATAGGGTGTACGTCCTCTAACTTGTAACTCTTCACTTCCTCCTTTCACTTAGCTCTGCCTTCACCTCCTATCCCCTCTTTCTCTCTTCTTTCTCTCTCTTGGCTCAGGGCTCATCCGGGGAATTGGAAGTAAAAACATTGTTGATAGGGGAATTGAGAGAGGAGCATTAACAGCAACAAAGACTTGTGGTGCCTGTGAACCCGCTGCTGTCAAAATTGAGGGAAGGCCTTTTTACTCCGGCATCATAACAATTATTTTGCGTTTCAACTCATTCTACTAAATCATATTTCATCACCATTTCTTGAACTTGCAGCTTTTTAACAGTGTGCAACTGCACGCAGAGCAGCTCACCCTAACTTCAGTGGTCACATGACTCAAAAATGTCACTGTCACAGACACAGCAAATGGCCATTAAATGGCTTCTCTTGAACCCTCATCCAGTGAGATTTATGTCCTTCTGTCAATGGTTTCTCAGCTTCATGTTTCTACTTTTAGCTGTATTTTCAAGTTTGTTACATGCTTTTTCATGCAAACTTCACATCAGTGACTCGCTAAACAATGGACAAAGATTTCTTGAAATGTTTTTGTGCACTGTTAAGACAATGATTTGGTTATGATGTGTGTGTATGTGACATAAAAAAGGTGGGGGGAGCTGTACAACAGAGATAAGACCGTCCTACGTGTTCTCTGGCGGCACATGCCCGTGATCTGGTCTGCCCACTTCCGTCGCCATGTGACAGACTGACAGCATGCCATAGCGTGAAATACAATACTAACTATTGACCGCACACATGCCTGTTACATACACAATGCCATACTACTAGCACTAAGTGCTGAGGTATTTAGTATTCTGGCTGCAGTCAGAAACAGTTATTAGTGATTGTTAGCATACTATTCATATAAAAAGTTAAAAGGGTTTGCTGTTGCTGTTTGGTTGTACTCCCCCTCCCTACCATCACGTCATGTTTTCTACACATTTCCTCCATTTCTTTACTGAAGAGAATAAACATTGACAGTGATTTTCCCATCCGGAGGACCATCTGCAAGTGTCAGAGGCACTGCTCCATTAGAGCTGCTGATTTGGGTCATAAAACAATCACTGATTGTGCTGAAAAGCATTCCAGCATATTGGTTGTGTGAAGATATCCAAATGTATTGTAAATAGTTTTGTTTGTTTATCTAATTGAGACAATTAATGTGATAGTAGTTTGCTGATGTCAATCTAAGTGAATGCAGCAACTTAGGGAAGAGATGTTCTAAAAAGGCATACATATGCTGATATATTGTTTTGCACTGGGTTCCTCAGGTAGGTTATTACATACAGCCCTGATGCTGAAAACCAACAGTAACAGATGATCTCAGTCTGCATTTAGCATGAAAATCACAAGATCATGATGACCAAAACCAAATGCTCAAAGTGGTGAGACAGTCTCTGCATCCACCGATAACATGATACGTTTTTCTAGTCACAATTGTGTGTGTGTGTGTGCTATAAAGGAAGTGATGATGTCATGACTGATGTGATTCACTAATGGGCCCAGAGGGGTTATCAGATGAACCTTTCCCTGGCTACCTTAATGGGTTAGTGGGCCCTGTGGTTGATGGTTGAGTGAGTGTGTGTGTGTGTGTGTGTGTGTGTGTGTGTGTGTGTGTGTGTGCGTGCGTGCGTCTGTCTGTCTGTACAAGAAGACATTATTTGCTCTTTTTCCTGACATTTTTATCTTTTTATTTAGAGCATGCAGATAAAGATTATGGCACTTGCTGGAGTCACAGAAATGTACTATTGTTTTACTGCTGTATCCAACAGCTGTAACTGCTTCAAAAAAACTACAGTTTGACAGCTCCTAATGAGGTCACTGGCCTACTCTTTAAAAGGGAGGAGGAAACACATTAAAGTCTCTTTTATCAGAGATAAATCCTTAAAACCTGACAACCTGGCTCCGTTCACTGTCTCTCTGTACTCGGATCATACAGCGGCAATTTGTCTGATTTTCCCAAACTAAAGTTCAATGCGCTCATTGTGAAACATTTAGCAGCTGTGTGTCTCTGGGTAGATGCAGTGTGTGTGGCAGTGCATCTGAGTGTTTGCCAGCTTGATATTGACTGGAAGCGTCTTGACTGTGTCTGCTGAGTGGGTCGGACAGACAAGGCTCAACACAATCCAGGCGGTGCAGGCTGCAGCCTGCCTCCACGCCTGCATGTACACCTAGACTGACAGAGGGAAAGTGTACGTAGCAGGCAACCAGAGACTGTTCACAGGTTAAACTCTGCTGATAAAAACTGCTGTTTTGGACTTCTGCAAAGCTGGAATGTGCATTGTGTGTTTGTATCTTATAAACCTTTATCTCCGGTTCAAAAGGGCCGTGTTTTTTGACCTCTCTGCCTTCATGGGGGAGGGGAGCCGAGGAAAAGGAGCAGTTTACATGGCAACAGGAAAGCAATGTGGAAATGCTTCACAGTGGGAGCGCCGTGGATCGAGCGGAGAGGATGAGCGATTTACATTGTGGGTGTTGGCTGTTGGGAGCATCTTACATTGTGTAAGAAGCAACAACTCCACAGTCAGAAAGCATTAGTGTTGTCTTCCCAGTGGAATACCAGCGTGAAGACTGCGGTTTGCTTGTAAGCGCTCTATGGCCGTCCTCCCATGTAACAACAGTGACACGGGGTATTAAAGCAAGAATAACACTGGTTGGGAAAACTTCATGACTCAACAGTCCATAGGAACAACAACCCGGCCCAGACACGTGAAGACCACACCAGGGCGGCTGTGGGCTGATAAGTTGCTGCCAAGTGGAGAGGATGCATGATGTGTGACACACATAATAAGCAGCGATGAGTCATGTCTTCGGCTGGTATAGAGGATGGGTTTTCCATAATGTGTGCATGCAGAAATTCAGTGTGAAGAAAAGCGATGAATGTCTGTGAAGTGCATGCGTTTGTGTGAATGAAATTTCCATATGTGAGTCTACAAAACACCAACTGGTTCTTGAGCCCAGGGGAAAATACAATAAACCAAACAGAGCCTGCTATCCACTCCTCCTCTCCTGTGAGGCCTGTTTTTTATAGTTCCTACTGTATAACGTTAGAGTAACGTGAATAAGAAGCCAATTTAATATAAGCATGTCGAGATAAGCCTTGTTCCTATGGCTGATAACCCAGTTTTCCTGCAATAGCAGCCAGAAATCAACACAACTAGGCTGAACTGGATAGTTCATAATGCGGAGTGATAACATAGGGCCAACTAGCCAAACATAACCACCCATTTACAGCACGTTGCCTTCATTCTCAGTGGATTGTCTATTGAGAAATTGGAGAGTAATTCAAAACATTTCTCTGAGATTGAAAGATGAGAACTCGTCTGAAAAACAGCCGGCTGAGGAGGATGAGGATGGCTCCAGAGCTGCACGAGACCCGTGAGGTCCACACCCTCCCATCCCTCGCAGTCATTGTTTCCATTTCTTCGCCCGTTTAAAGAAAAAGCAAACATGGAGGAGAAAACATCAGAATGAAGCTGTTCTTACCGTATTTAGGGTCCGGGTTTTTTTCCTCCAGTTCCATTCTCACACACCGCTCGGCTCCTGGCTGCTGTTCAGACCTTAGACAGGACAGTTACCATGGAAATGTCGAGGAAAGAAACATCGATAACAGATTGCTACAGAGAGAGAGGGAGGCAGAGAGACCATCCCAAACCAAACTGAGGCACGAAGCTTTCCCAGCTAACGGAGAGCCGAGGCAGCCAATGACAGAGGAGAGCCTGCTAACTGACAGCTGCCGCAGCCAATCAGAGCGCGCCTGAGCGGGACAAAACCATTTGGTCTGGCCGCTTCTTTAAAGGAATGTGTGGAGTGTTTGTGAAGAGTAATGTGTGTCTGATGGACTCTGTGCGTTCAAAAACAACAACAAACAACTTGACCGATTAAAATTAAATTAGAGAGCGTTATTTTTAACACTTGTGACTGTGTGCATATGTGTGAGAAAATACACCCACTGACAAGAGCACAGCAGTGGTGGAAATATAGTTCCAGGCCTGTTTAGAGGCACAATTTAGAGCTGTAACTTTAGAATTTGAATGCCACGTTATACCTCTACCCACCTTAAGTTGAGAGGGAAAATAGTCCTCTCAGCTATATTTATTTAGCAGCTCTTTTTTTCCAGTCAGCTGGAGGGTTATTCATCACATGAAATATGATTTATTTTGAAAGATTAAACTAGTACGAAGCAGGATATAATATATATAATAAGCTTAACATTGAATACACCTTTTAATGTTAATGCTTGAGTTATATCAATCCAATACTGTAATATGTGTAAAATGATATCATTGACAGCACTTATCTTTTGATACCTTTTGCTGATTAATCTTTTATGTATATCGACTTCAATACAATTTTAGATGCAGGGCTTGCCTCCTTAATGGACTTATTATAGGGTGTTGTATTGTGTGATATTTTTACGTTCATGTAAGGATGTGAGTTCTTCCTCCACCACTGGAACACAGTCCCCACTCTCCTATAACTAAACAACTATTCCTTTTACCTACTGTGACTCAAAGATAGTAACATTCTTCAAATAAGGAGGAAGTAAGGCACTTAAAGTTGCAGTATGTAGGAATGTTGGTTTAAAACACTGACATTTTTTTTTACAAAAATTCTAAATCTCTGGTGCTAGTATTGTAAACAACACAGACGCTCCCCTGATTGTCCCGGCATCACTTACTACACAGCTAACTTGGCTAACTTGCTAACACAAACTACAGTTAGCAGCGCCGAGCGGTTACTCTGGTGATATGCTGCTTCCTATTTGTTTGAAGTATGAATCTTAAGATCATGAGCAATTCGGATCACAGGAGCAGGACACCCTGAGTAATCATGAGTAAGCAAACAGTCAAATTATCTGGAAATATCATTTCCTGAGCAGTTTCATGAGAAGCTAAACTGGTCATAATGACTGATATTGATCCTATACCACATGAAGATTCACTCCTTCTGCCACAATAGTGTCAGGTGAGGGTGTGCCGGTAAAACAATGAATAATTTAAATGCATGACAAGATGATCATGATCAGGTTTCACATAAAATATCCGTTACCAAGCTTTCAAACACATTTCTTGGTAAAGTCAATTGATTTCATGTCAATGGTGAATTTTAATGTTTATCACTTATCCAGGAAAAAAAGAAGGTCATCTGTCGTTTCTCTTTACAATCCAGGAGTTTACATTAGGCTGATGACCATATACTACACAATGTGTCTTCATCAAGATTAAAGACTTGATTTGAGGTCATTGCTGTTGTTTGTGTCTGTTGTCAGCTGCCTTCAGGTCAGCGGCAGAGTCACTTACAAAAGTTGGGTACAGGCACTCACACAGCACTGAGTGTCTGCACATGGCTTCTTATTTTACCAGCCAATGAGCTGGAAGGGCGTGGGCCGACACCCTCCACACACTGTGCTCCCACAGCAGTCCAGAAACGCCATTTTGGGTGTGGAAATGTGCTGCAAGTTTAATTCACACACCCTCAAGAAGTTCGAACAGTGTGCTTATGCGCGGTGGAGGGAGCTGCGTCAAACAATCACAACGGAATAATAACTCCAAAAAATGTATTTTATAGACTTTAGTCGCCTCATGAGTCAAGACATAAAAGTTGGTTGCATAACTTTCATGCGTTGCACAACCATATGCTCCTGATTCTTTGCCTCAACTGTCATGGAGGAAAGGAGCTCCCGTGTATGACATTACGTATCCCTGTGACGTCACCGAGTGTTATTTAAGCGATTTTTCAAGGCTCACCGAGCCACCGCAGAAAATTCACCCCATCATCAGACAAACTCACCGAGAGGGAAAAAGGTACTGTTCTCTAAACTAACTAAACATTTACATTGTTACATGGACACGTTGACTTCAGGTGTTTGAACAGCTTAAAGCAGCCTGCGGGGGGACAACATGCGGCTTTGTCCTGATGAATGTCAAACATTACAAACAGGCTTGTTCAGTTTGAATTGTACCTTTTCTTCATCCTGAAAGTGTTTTTAATAGTATTCTTACCGAAGCCCCTATTGTCTGTGCTGCATGGAGTGATAACAATACAATAATAACAAAGACAACTAGATCAGGAGCTTACTGTGAATACTATGAAGCATTTTACATGGGTAGAGAAGGAAATAGTAATGATTGTTGTATTTGAACAAATTGTCCTGATTTTCACTGGCACCTCAGTTTTCAGTATTGTATATTGCATAACGATGTCTCAATAACTCAGGAATGTACCTATACATTGTTCGTATAGAAAAATTAATATGCCAACTTTTATATATATTTCATATCTCACTGTCCTTATCAGTAGACATATGGCTCTCAGAGGTGCTGTCACTCGTCTGCTGTCAAACAGCAAAAAATGTGCTTCTGTCACGGTGTCCAGAGCCCAGGGCACAGCTGCTGCAGCTTCCAGAGGTACATTTGAAATTCTTTATTCAATTTTATAAATATTTAGCGCTCTTTTTCAGACATAAAAACAGACATAAGTTGTTTGAAATTTGAGTACGATGATACATACAAGTACATTTTTATTTGTCTTCCTTCAGATGCTGAAGAAACCAAAAAGCCGGCCAAGGCACGTAAGTAAAGCTTTAATGAGTTGAACACTTGTCTTTCCAAATTCCTTCACACGTTCTGTTACCACGTTATGGTGACATAACCACCGTGTGTGTGTGTGTGTGTGTGTGTGTGTGTGTGTGTGTACATGTGTACATGTTCTGACTCTCAGCCAAGGTGTCATTCAACTGGCGGGACGCCCTGGAACTGGAGGGTCAGCTGACAGAGGAGGAGATCATGATCCGGGACTCCTTCCGCGACTACTGCCAGGAGAAACTCATGCCCCGCATCCTCATGGCCAACAGACATGAACGTAAGCAAAGCACACATCTGTGATCGGAGCGTTCAGAGGAATTATGTGTGGGTCAGACTATAAGGATTCATTTATGATTAAATATCCAGAGCAGAAAATGACTTTTAGATGCTCATCAAGGCTAATTCAACCACAAGTTTAGGCTTTTTACACACTTTTTAAAGTCGAACTGTGCAAAATGTGTTTGATTGTCAGTTTCTGTTTTCCCAACATGCACCTGGCTACAGATTTCCACCGGGAGATTGTCTCAGAGATGGGAGAGTTAGGTGTCCTGGGCCCAACTATTAAAGGTAAACAAAACAAAACAAAACCTGATAATCAGTCACAGAGAATATAAATGAGGTCTTTATTTTAGGAACTATATCGCCACGTTTGGATTATATGCAGGACTTGACACTGTGTCTAACTTCCTCTGCAGGGTACGGCTGTGCAGGCACTAGCTATGTGGCATACGGCTTGATTGCCAGAGAGGTTGAGAGAGTGGACAGCGGGTATCGGTCAGTCATGAGTGTCCAGTCTTCACTGGTCATGCACCCCATCAACGCTTACGGCACAGAGGCCCAGAAGGAGAAGTACCTTCCCCGCCTTGGTGAGACGGATGTTTTCTGTATTTGCACACAACATTTTAAAAATGGCAACGGCCAGTTGTGAGCTTCCCTTGTGTTTTTTTATTTGTTGTGCAGCCAGTGGAGAAATCATGGGCTGCTTCGGCCTGACGGAGCCCAACCACGGCAGCGATCCCAGCGGTATGGAGACCAAGGCCAAATACAACCCATCAAGTGGCACCTTCACCATCAGTGGAGCCAAGACCTGGTAGGTAGAACTACAGCAGGCACCAACTTTTTGTTTGAAGTGTTTTCTTAAAGCTTATCATTGACTTGGAATGGGAGAAGATCCTTACGTCAGAGCTAGACAATGATTTGTGCTTTAGATAGTGGTGAAATGTAACTTATAGCATTTCCTCAAGTGCTGTATTTATAAATTAGAGGTACTTTTACCTTACGTGAGTCTTTTCCTTCCACAATTCTTTCTATTTCTACTCCACTCTATCTCAGAGGGAAAGCTTGTACTTTTGATTTCAATACATTCATCTGACAGTTTTAGTTACTTCACAAACCAAGATATTTGCACACAAAAATATGAAGAGTTTATGAAAACATGTTGTTTTGTTTTAAATCAAACTACCCAACAGCTCATACATATACAGCTGAAATGATGCTTATCTAGTTTCATAATCACTCCATCATTTTTCACATAAAACATTTAAAGGTTTCAGTGTTACAGATGTGAAGATTTGTTGCTTTTCCTTTTAAATAATTTAACAATTTGAACAAAGTTTTGATCATTTTGGGGTTTGGGCTGTTTATAATGAATGTAATTATAAGTTGCAGTCCTAAACAAAATAATTTTACATTAA
>OMLP01004591.1:24748-49726 GCA_900302685.1 Spondyliosoma cantharus | reverse complement strand
CCTGCATCCTCTTCCTTCCTCTCTTCGCATCACTTCCACTCCCCTCTCCCTTTCGCTTTCTGCTCTAACAAGCACTCTGATTTCCCCTGGAAAATCTGCACTCAATAAACTTCCTCGCTGGCTGAGACGCTCCTTATTGAGGTTTGAATACAGAAGACTGTGGGGATCCGTCTAGGTGCTGTAACGCTGCCTCGTCTATGAGTACAATGTCTACATCGCGCATATGCAATCGTGCGCACGGGCTGTACTGTACATGAAGAGGGCGAGAGGGAGTGAGGGCGACAGATATTCCCTCTCCCTCCATTTGTCCATCTGTTTCTCTCTCAACTGTGGTCAATACTAATTAGCCTAGATAAAGGTCAATACAGGCCTCCAGTGCAAGTCATGTACAGTAGACACCAGTGTGACGAGAGGTGAGGAGAGGCCAGAAGTGGAACACTCACATGTGGCCCTTAAAGTGAAACTCTCGCCAAAATGCAACCTAGGCTTTATTTATGAATGTATATGAGTCAAACCTTCGGGTAAATGCATAATTACGGCGAAAGAGTCACTTTTAAGATTTACCGTAGTTTCGTTTTCAGGCAAGCTAATTTTCAATGGAGTGCAGGGGCACTCGTACGCTAGCATCAAAATCGCTATTTTTAAAACATTAAGAAGGCTCGACAAGATGAAACTTTGCTCGTAGTATCACCAGGGTCTCTACACATGAACACGAGCATTGAGAACATTGTTTGTGTACACAGAGTTTGCTAAAAAGAAGGTTTTTGAACTACTCACGTTAGAAGCTGTATCTCCGGCGTGCGGCCATCATGGCAGACAAAAAGTGTCGATTCCCGAGTGCGAGGTACTGGTAGGAGGTCCACCATTACTCTCCTTCCTGTTAGGTCGCACTCGGGGATCGAAACCTTTTGTCTGCCATGACGGCCGAAAATGAGCTTGCCCGAAAACAAAACTACGGTAAATCTTAAAAGTGATTCTTACGTCGTAATTATGCATTTACCCGAAGGTGTGACTCATATACATTCACAAATAAAGCCTAGGTTGCTTTTTGGCAAGAGTATCACTTTAAAGCTAAGTGGACAATATATATATATATACATATATATATACACACACATATATATATATATATATCTATATATTTTATTTTATAAATTTTTTTTTTACTGAATTCTGTGTGGCTGCACATGGTTTTCTTGTTCTATTCTATGAGTTGTGATGCATTGGTTACAGGTGCACTCTACCTGTACACATCTTTTATATTGAATGTCACTTGCTGTGTCACATCTCTGTATGTGTGTATCATTCATATATCCTATATGCTGTACCACTGTTTACAAGCTGTTAAATCATCAAAGAATATATGTTTATGTGATTTACCTATTCTTGTTCATTCTATACATTATTTACCACATTCCTGCACCAACTGTCTACATTGTAGTTTATTTATTATATCACTACTGTACAGCAGTCTATTACAGTGTGGTAATTCATTTTATATATGTATTTATTTCATTCTATTTGATAGTCTATTGATATATATTGTATTGTATTCCCATGTCTTAACGTTTGCACTATATATGTCTTTGACTTCCATTCTCTTTTTCTCGGTTCTCATTCACTTGTGGGAATTTTTGTATCCATATTGTATGAGCATTGTTGGAGTGGGGCAAGAACAAGAATTTCATTACCGACGATGGCTTCAGTGTGACTGTCGTGCAAAAAGGACTCAAACTTGAATTACTGAAAATGTATTGGTCGCCTGTTGCTATGGTATCATTGTGCTGTTACTTAATAAACTACTGAGTACTAAGTTTTCCAGATTTGAGTCACGCAACGAAATAAAAATTCAGTCAAATATAATGACTGTAATAAACTGCGTTTTTTACTAAATTAAAATGTGGATGGTACAAAATGCAATTAAAAAACAGCAATTAGTGGGAAAGCTGTTGATTCATTTAAAGCAACCAGTGACAATAAACATTGTCCTAGAGTGAACTAATTAATAAAATAAGTGAAATTTGTTAAATATGGGATTGTTAAATAAATGAACAGTGAGAGGGGAAAATACAAATATAACACTAACATAACATAAAAAGCTGTAAAGTACTTTATCTAGCAAGGAATACCTATCTGAATTTCAATAGAGATTATTAGCAGTCAGAGCAGGGACATACCAAAGTGAAACAGAGACTTCCACCTTCAAAATCTCCACACTTCTGGCCTGTCAGTGGTAACGCTTAGCACCAAGTGGTGATTATGAAATACTACTCACTGTGGAGTAGCTACTCTACAGTATCATGCAGAGAAGAGAGAGTGAGTGATCGAGGGACTGATTTTGGAGCTTGAAGTTTGAATGTTTCAGCACCATGGAGAGAAGCACAGGGAGCGATTAGGTCTGAAAGCTCCAGCACCACAGACAGAGACGGAGACTGCAAGCCGCCTTGATGGGAAAGCAAGATTTCTCACGCGCACCTTTTTTTTTTTGGCTCCCATGTCAAATTTCAAATATGCAGACTTTGGATTCAAGCTAATATCTTTGTGCCCACAGCGGCCACAAGTCCTATTTCTCTGATGGAAGATACAACTAATGCCAAGATCTTTTCAAGTTGGATATAAACTAGAAATAAACTGGATATATGGATGGCAGAGCGGCTGTCCTACATATATATAAATATATATTAATTCTCCACATGAGCCAATATGAGCTCATTGGAACTGTCCTATTTTCATACTGGGCTTTGAATCATTTCATTCCTAGGTGAGTGACTCACAGCTTTGTGTTTGCATCACCATGTTTTCAGCTTTGGTCTGACACTGCAGGACAGTTGGAGACAACGACCCGTGGGAGAGGGGCATGCCTCCTTAAATAAGTTACAGTGATTTCACAACTCTTGAAAAAGATGGTGGTGCTGTGCAGGAGAGCCTTGATCAATGTTATGCACATAGCACTGGATCAGCTGGACAGAGCGGCCCGAGGCCCAGCCAGTGTAGCTGCCATGCTGCCCTCATTACAGTAATGATCTCTGCCCGGCTCACACAGAAACAGCTCCCATGTGAGGCCCCATCAGCTCACTGGCTCTGACTGTACCTCGCAGTCTCTCCACCTCTCTCCCTCTACTACACACGCGGACATTCACTCCAAAAGAAGAAAAAAAAAATCCACCGGTGATGCTTTCACTTGCAATGCAGAACCACAAGGTGACAGAGGCACAAGAAGTGAGAGTGGAGCAACAACTCCTCACATGTGAAAGTCACCAGCAATGGCACAGATCTAGAAAGAATTCCAGTAATATACAATGATCAGGTAATTTGGGTGTTGATATTCCACACATGACTCTGTAAGTTATTGGATTTCCACTTTACATAAATAGGCTTGAAAATTGATCTTGTGTCACACCTGTGTCTTCATCAATGGTGAAAGTGCCCAGTCCGCTGCCTCCTCTGACAGAGTACCTCACCGCGCCATCTCGCCCCTTGTCGTCGTCCTTAGCACTGACTGTCAGGACACTTGTGCCGGCGCGAGAGTTCTCCTTCACTGAGCCTCTCACAGCAAAGTCAGAGAAGTAGGGTGCATACAAATTCTCATTGACGTCCACCACCTGAGGACATGTAATGGTTCACTTTAATTTTGAAACTCTGAGTGAAGATATGTAGAGCATCAAACAGTATGATTTTGAACAAAGAAAACTCATTGGAACAAGATAGAAAAATTACATTTTGATTATATTATAACTTGCAGCTATTCATGGACAATATTGTTTCCTGACAAGAAATCATTTTGGCAAATAACTAATGTACTTTGCCCATGGTCCCTTTAGCAGAAGTGAATTGAATTGAATTGTTGGGCATCCTACATCTTGTCCTTTAAACAGTCTTCATGTTTCATTACTGTGGGTTAGACTGTTGACTTTTAGTGAAGCTTGATATATTTCTATTTCTATAGAATCCATGAAAACATGTCAATGTTGGCACATAAGTATCACTTTACGATAACCATCATTAATAAAAGGTAAATGCATGGCTGATTAAACTTTAGTTAACAGTTAATTCACTGTAAACAAACACAAAGTAATTTTATCAAGCAATTGTTTATAGTGAAGATGCAATGAATGTTTATACCACTTTGTTAATGGTTAATAGATATCGTGTGGTTTATCTAAAAACATAATTTAGGTGGCCATTATAAAGTGGCAACTGATTAACTGTTTATAAATCCTTTACTATTGCTTATAAGATAACTCAACTCAATAACCAATTTTTACATATTAAAGTTACATAAAGGTACATAAAAAAATTGTGGCTCCAGAGGAAGCTGCATGTAATCTAATAAATTTCCTCCAGTGATGTCACTCAGTGGGTAAATTACATTGTGGGTAATGTAGGCAGAAAAGCAGTCTACTGGTCTGGCATTGCACTCCTGTTACACTGTTGAACTCATTATGGACAGTTTAAAACCAAATGATCAAAATCAATACACCAGAGAAATCACCTCTTTAATTCATACGTTCTTCTCACTTTTCAAAACCTACCAATTAGCCACTCAGTTACATCACAGGAGGCATTTTATCAGATTACTTGCAGTTCTCTGGAGCCACAAAAGGCTTTATACTACTTTTATGTGTAAAATGATTGGAGTTACCTTTTAGTACATCGTTTATAAAGGATGTCATTGTTTGTTATACAATATGAATATAACTCAATAACTATGAACTAAAATGTATGAACTATAAACATGCCATTTATTAATGAAAGTTACTATAAAGCATCATATCAAGAATTGGAAGCTTGAAAATCTTCAACAAAAGTGTTACAACATCAGTGTTAGTGGTTAATTGATCAAATTGATCATTAAAATTTGTTCTGATACAAATGTGTGTGTACATGTGTGCGTGTGTGTTACACACCTCCACCTCAACAAACGTCTGACTGATGAGGCTGGGTATTCCTCTGTCCTCAGCAATCAATGTTAGGTTAAAAAACTGTTGTTTCTCGAAGTCGAGCTCCTTCCTAATCCTCAACACCCCACTCACAGCATCGACCTGTACAAAGCATTACAATCCCATTCATCATAAACTGCCAATAAAAAGGGGATCAGCATGCAATTGTGTAGACAAAACAAATAGTGACAGACAGCACCTACCTCAAAAGTGCCATTGAAGTCATTAATCAAGGAGTATCGGACCTGTCCACCGGGGCCAATGTCTGGGTCCTGAGCCTGAACCCAGGTAATCACAGCCCCTGGTGGGAGGTCCTCCAAAACTCGAGCACTGTAGCTGCTCGGGATGAAAGCCGGGGCACAATCATTGACATCGTCCACTATTATACTTAGAGTAGTGACTGCTGACCTTCGAGTGCCTCTTTCGGCCTTGTCTCTCACTTCGATCTTCAGAGTGAACATTTGGATGGCTTCTCGGTCCAAGTGGCTGGCAACAAACACACTTCCTGTCTCGCTATCAACACCAAACTGAGGCACACTGGTCAGCATTATGTAGGAGAGCTGTCCATTTTGACCCATGTCTCTGTCAAATGCAGTGATGGTAATAACTTCCATACCAATGGCTGAGTTCTCGACAACAAGGGCAGAGAAGCTGTCCTCATAGAACTGGGGGTCATTGTCATTCGCATCCTCGATGATCACAGTCAGTAGCCTCCAATTGGACATCTGAGGAACACCCTGATCGTAGATGGTGATATTAAGGAAGTAACGATCCGATCGCTCACGGTCGAGTGGCTGCAGTACAGTTATCAACCCATTGTCCATGTTGATATTGAAGCAATTTTCTTTGTTACCATCAGATATGGAAAAGAGAACACGGCCATTGAAGCCTGGGTCACCATCGCGTGCTCTCACCTGAAATACACTGGTGCCAGCAGCGAGGTCTTCTCTCACTAGAATACTTGTGGGCAAGGCCTCAAACTGTGGAGCCTGTTTGTTCAGAGAGAAAAGGTCTGTAAATCTCTCATCTGGTCTTGGTCTCGCCATAGCAGATGCTTTTGAGAGCACTTTTTCTGCCAACAGCTGGGCTACCCTGGTCTCCTTGCAGTTGAACCCCATGGGTGCCATCCTGCCCCTCACCACAGATACATTCACAAATGTAGGATCAGAGAACAACTCTCCATCTGTTGCCACAACTTTCAGGTTGAACACCCCACTTTTTAAATTTTCCGCTGCTAATGATTTTTTCAGCGACAAAGCCCCCGTGTCTGGATTTAAGTTAAAATAGTCCAACTCGTTACCTGACAGTATCCTGTATCTCACCATTCCTAGCTCATCTATGTCCACAGCTGACATAGTGACAATAGTCTGGCTGGCAGGGAAATCACGGCTTATCATCCCCCTGCAAGAAATCATTTCAAAAAGGGGCTGGTTGTCATTAACATTTACAAGACGAATGGTGACATTAACCTCAGTCTCCCGTCTGTAGGGTGTACCCCAATCAGAGGCCCGCACTGCGAAAGTATACATATCATCTGATGACTCGAAGTCCAGATCTTGTGTGATCCTCATCTCCCCCGTGTACTGATCTATGGTAAATGGAAGAGACTGTTCACCACTTATTGTGTGGGTGACAAACCCATTGTCTCCTTTATCGTCATCTACAGCAGATGCTACGAGAACAACAGTGCCGACAGGTAAGCTCTCGTTGATTGCGATATCATAGAACGGCTTGTTGAATACTGGAGAGTTGTCATTTGCATCCTCTATGGTGATTTGAATCCTTGTCCGCTGCTGACTAATAATATCAACCACCTCCATCTCCATGAAATCCTGTGATATCCTTGTCAGCTGCCTTGTGGTCGTAATAACTCCAGTCAAAGGGTTTATATCAAAGTACATTGGCTCTGAGAAGCCGCTGAAGCTGTAATTGACACTCAGAGGAGCTGGGGAGATTTTCACCACCTCTACAATACTGCCTGGAGGAGCTATTTCACTCAGCTTAAATACATAAACATCTCTCTCGAACTTCGCCAACACTGGGTCTGGCTTTGTAACCAACAACTGAACAACTTGGGGTTTGGAAAACTTAGGAGGAATACCTCTGTCTTTAGCCTGGAAAGTTAAGTTGCAGCCATAAGGGAATGTATCCCAGTCGAGCAATTCTGAGGTCTTAACCATATATTCATTCCCGACGGGCGATCGATCAACCACAAACTGCTCGAAGGGGTCACCCTCAATGATGGACACCCATTCTATATCCCCAGATATCCCGTCGTCCTTGTCCTCCACAGTTACTATGGCATAGACCGGGTCTTTGTCGATCCACGACGGAACGACAGCAACAGCAGTGAGAACAGGTGCAAATTCATTGACTCGCTGCACAGTTAGGACTAATCTAGCAGTGCTGCTGATACCGTTGTTCCCATAGAGTTTCATGCCTCGGTCAACCACCTGCACCTCCAGCTCAAATCGATCTTTTTTGTCCATCCTGGGCCGACCGGTCAGGGTTATGACCCCGCTCGTTGGATGAACAGCAAATAGTTCAACTCTGGTCTTGAAGAAGTAGTAGAACTCCCCGTTGGAGCCCATGTCAGCATCTGTGGCTGTTACACGTCCTATGCTGGCACCCAGAGGGGCACTCTCAGAGACAACGAATGAATAGGAGGTTGGGGAGAAGAGAGGTCGAAGATCATTGGTATCCAAGACCTTGATATAAACAGTAGCTAAGGCCTCTAGGCCTCCTTGTGCAGATGCTTTAACTGTCAGTGTGTAATTGTCCTGCACTTCCCGATTCAATATGGCACCACTGCCTCCGTTCGTGCGTATACGAAGGAAACAAAAATCTCCCATTACAAACTCCTCAGCTTGGAAAATTCCCTCACTGTCTCCAGACTGAATGGAATATTTAATGTCTAAAGACCGAGGTGGCCCAAGAATGATGCCCATTTTGACCTCACTCCTGGTATAAGTTCTTGTAGCAGAGTTCTCAAAGATAGAGGCATTATAGGCAGGCTGGGTGAAAAGCAGCAGGCCTTGTCCTGCCCTAGGTTCTGCCAGGAACTGGGCATAGGTTGGAGGGAAACAGAGGAAGAGGCAAATAAAATGGAAAATAAGAGAAAAGCTGGGTAGAGGAAACATATTTCCCCACCGATTAGGCTTCATCACTATTCCATCACCCAGTCACCCTACATTTGGAAAGAATAAGAAAGAAAAACAGATCTGGATTCAGTTGGTGAGTTGTTAGGGACATGCTCCTTGCATGCTAAAAATTTGATATAGACCTGTGAGACAAAAGTTACAAAGGCATTTCAGACGTGCAGCTTATCACCACAGGGATATGATAGCATATTCAATGATGCACTCAAACGGTTTGCATTCAAACACTGAACATTGCGCTCGAAAGGCTCACAAGCAAAGAATGATTTATCTTTCAACAAACCACATCATGGCACAGTGCATTTACACAACCCCCTATGAGACATAAAAAGACTAAAAGACACAAGGACTCCTCTTTGGACAGAACACCAGGGATGTGATATTATAAGATGAGAGCAAATGTCAAGATAAGAGCAAATGTAGGTCACCTAAAAGACACAATGGTCTGAAAAGATGTGAACTCTTTCAGAAATGAGTTGCACAAACCTCTTTTTTTTAAAACAGCCTCCTTAGAAAAAGTTATCATCTTGTTAACTGGAAGGCAGGCACAGCCACAAGTTTTAACACATTAAATAACATCCAGGAATGGAAAGGAGGGCATAAATGAGGTGGCCTAGTTAAAACATCTTCTTCTTCTTCTTCTTCTTCTTTCTTTTTTATAATTGTAATTACAACACCTTTCAATTTTTTTTTTTATGAGCTAGAATACATATACTCCTGAATGTATGCATCGCGTTACAGCAGTCTTTCCTTGATCATTATACAACTTCAACAGCAACTACAATAATGGAAATAAAATAATACAGCAGATGATTTAAAATCTGAGCCCACCTACTTTGTATTGTACGAAACCCAAATTAAAGCCTCATTTTCAGCACTATATAGGCAGTCGGAATTGAACGACTCGAATCAACATTCCCCAGAGGTAGACTGTCCCGGGAGATATTGGGGTGCATTATCGTCTCCCATGTTGATGCGGATCCAGTGGAGCTCGCCTCCGTGCAAAATGCACTAGTTTTATTATTTAGCTCTTGTCGTCTGCAGCTTAATTGACTTGTATTGTACACAAGACATCCACATATCACAACGTGCCCTACCTTTAGACGAAACAGCTGTAATCAGTGAGAGCAAATCCCTTTCCATCCTCTCTCCGGCAGGCATTTGACAATACAAAAAAAAGAAAAGAAAAGAAAGAAAGACGAAAAGGAAAAAAGAAAAACGCGTTAAACAGTCGCGCACAAGTCGATGGTGGATCGGAGAGATGGAAAAATTCATGTGCACAAATCCCGACAGGCTGTTGTCTACTGAGCTGCAGCCATCCTCGTAAAACTAAATAGCTATTGCCCCAGTTTTCATGCACCTGACTACTGTAACCCTGAGTGCAGTGGGCATATGTCGGCTTCTAACTGCAATAGTTAACACGAAACTGACGTTTAAAACAGCCGGGCGTTCGTTTGCGAGGAGGTTAAGGTCCGAAACAAATGTGGCACGGAGGGAACGTGTCGCTTCACGCAAGTTTGGAAGCGGTCAGCATCAGTTGTCGCTTGTGCGGGACCACGGTGCGCTCACAGGATGGATGAGGCGGGCTGGGCGAGCAGCCGATATTTGCCGAGTGCGGCCGAAAACATCCGGAAGTGAGAGCGGTGTAATGTACAGCAGTGTGAGGCAACGGCTACGGTTCTGTGTCTCTCTCACACGAGCTTTTTAGTGGTGAATTACAAATCTGGCCATCAGCTAAACCTCCGTCACTCATCAGCATGTCTGTCTTGTGTTATAATAAGGGATGCGGACAGCGGTTTGACACAGAAAACAACCCAGACGGTGAGTAGCGTCTTGTAGTTCACGCTAACTGTCTCTGTGCCCGGTAACAGTCCGCTAGCAAGCTAACCTCTGAACATTCTGGAAATTTCTCCCGCGAGCAGGCCCGGTGAGCCCATGTAGCTAACCTTTTTATAAGCGGACCGGACCCAACACAGTTACAACTTAATTCACGAACACTGCTTTAGTGTCGCATAACTCGGGAAGCTAATAACACGTGGGCCTTCGTTGACTTCTCACGATGTTGTTAGCATGCTAAGCTCCTGTGTGGTTAGCAGGTTAGAGGTTAGACTTTAGAAGAAGCATTCTCCCGGACAGGGCACACAGAAAGAGGTATAAAGTTACAGTAGAGGAAACATTCAGTCTTTGTGTTACATGTAGTGTATTCTACAGCACACGTCTCAGTGCTATACCATACAAATAACAGTGTTACCACAAGTGCTAAAACAGAGAAATAACTTTTTTTTTTTTGTTCCTCCAACAACTCGAATGGCAGCAAAGACAGTCAGACAAAGTAGGCAGTCAACAGTCAGGTTTAACTCTTTGGGGGAAATAGTGTCTAGATGTATGAAATAAAGTTATGTCTGTTTTTATTCATTTCGTCAAGTTATAACGTTATTCCACTGGCCTGAGTAACTAGTTCAAATATCCATCAGATGGCTTGTTTATAGCGTTTGGGTGTGTTTACAGTAAAACTAAATTAAAGAGAGCATATGAGACTATATATTGTCTTGTGTTTTTATATAGTTATATCATGGAATGGCAAACGTGTTGTCTTTTCCTGGTTTTTAAAGACTTTACTTACAGTAAAATCATGTGATTTCTTGAACTTACCAGACCGATATGGCTTTTCAAGAGCCAACACCGATTATCAGAAAACCAAGAACACTGAACACTGATATGTGGGACCAATATCCATTTGCAGTAAAAATGAAAGTCTTTGTGTCAAAACCTTGAATAACCAGTGATGGAATAAACCATCAAAGTATGATTTACTCAAATACTGTTCTCAACTACATTTTTCAAGTACTTTCCATTTTCTGCTTCTTTATATTTCCTCTCCACTTCCACTAGGTATATTTGATACATTTAGTTAATTTGAAGATTCAGATTATTCAGTGTTTATGGGCTGTTAACTGTGACATGTTACCAATCAGATAGTGTTGTGGGCGGGTCATTGTGGGAGAGGATGCTGCATCAGAGCCAAAGTAGCACATTTTTGAATGTGTACATTTTATCGGCAATCTGACAGAAAAATCACTGATACTGATAATGCGTGTAAAATGCTAAATATCGGCCCGATAATCGGCCAGGGCCTGTTCAACTTGTTCTATCACTAGCCTTTACCCATTTAGTCGTTATGATGATGATTCTCAAAAATCTGATGTGTGAATGCTCTGTAAAGGTAACAGCTGTCATCTCTACAATTATTGTCGCAATATCAAGTAAAGTATAGTCACGATACTGGAATTTCTAGCTTTGATACAATACTTAGAATACAGTAGTTACATTTCAATATTCAATTCAAACTTCAGGGGAAAATTGGTAAAACAGGGCCTCAAATTTTAGTGTACAAGTATAACATTTCTTGTGTACTGTGTGTTATAATCAACAGCATTTAATTGAATCTACTTTTCAACAAGTGCTGCTATGTGGGCCCGACGAGTACTGCAAAAAGATTATATTGTAATTGTTTCAAATATTCGGAATCAATATATATGTATTTTGATATTTTTGACAGCACTAATCGATATTAAGTCGTTTGGTAAAACTTGATTGGGGCTTAATAGTATGTTGTTCCCGTATCACATCACATAGTCGTAGTCACATCACAGTGTCAAGTAAAAAAAATGAACTCACACGTGTCCTTTTTTACTGCTTCATACAAATGCAAAAGTTGCACGGTTCATATTTTCCATGTCTAATCTACAAGAAAATTCTGTCTAATATTACAAAATTTAGTCTGATTTAAGGGTACTTTAGGTTATTTTGCTTGTGAGTTGTATTGATAAAATGCACGCCCCTACAAAGTACATAGTCACCACAGCCTCTCATACACTATGCACATAAGGAAATCCGAACCTCCTCCTGTAATTATTTTAGGTTTTTGAAATTTTAAACCTCATATTTGTAGCTCGTCTGCTCCTCAGAAACCCATAGGAAACAGAAAGATGTAAAATGTATTCATGAGCTAATCCTGTTGTTTTTACTTCCAGAAGGGCTTATGCCAATGAGAGCCAAAGTGTGTTTTTTTGAACCCACAATTTCTCCTGCCAGCAGCCTCCCCAATAACCAAGGGCATCATTTAGAAATCAAGACATCCGACAAATGAAGTCATGATATGTTTACAGTGCGTTATCGTTTCCCAAACAGTGGCCACATTTTTAATTTAGTGTTACACAAGATGCCTAGGGAGTCAAATACATTTGAAACACTACTCAAGAGAAGATAAGTTCTTTTGTCATGTTTAAAGCGATAATTGAGTTTCTTTCCAGATTTGACACACAAAATTAGATTAAGTTGTTCTCTTTATGACAAACCTCCAGAAGTGCGGTACTCCAGCAACACTATTAGGAAGATGCTGGCTGTGTAGGGAAAAGATTACGGTCCCAGTAATTCAATTCTCAATCTTAAGTTAAAGATTGCTAATGAATATCATCTAAATGTAATTGAACATTCAAGGTTGTATTGTTGTCTTCAACTCCCACAAAAAACCTCAGTGAGTCCCTTATTTCCTTTTTATTAGAAATAGCCTCCCCTGCCTTAAAGTAATCATAGTATTTGTATTACAAGAAACTCATTGCAAGAGTCAAGTCTGATTTCCATTTGAATTGGATGCCTCATGTCATAACAGTCGAGTATTATCATTACTTTTAGGGCTTGAAAATGCTTGATATATGGTCAGACCCAGTCCTTTTTTTTTTTTCTTTCATCCCACCGTGGCTTGTCTTGTAAAGCTTTCTGATTCTCTTTTGTCTCGTTTGGCTCCAACATTGCTCATATTGAAATTTCGCCTCCATTTGGAAAAACTTTTTTTGCTTCCACAGAAATTCATTCCCTTTTAAAGGGGACAGTTTAATAAATGTTTCCAATTCATTTCCTATTTCCCACGTTCATTATTTATCTATGTATTGTCAGTGCTGCACTTAACAAGGACATAATATCCAAATCTGATTCAAGTTTTATGTAACAATATTGTCCATTTTTAATCAAAGTTGAATACTGAGTATCAGAAAATCATTATCTACAAAAACTTCAATTCTATTTATCCATTTTGGGGTTTTTTGGTTTGTTAAGTCTGTAGTTTGGTGTTTGTTTTAACCATGTAATATTCTGTATCATTGCCACTTTTGGACCTGTGGTCGGTTCTTTTTCTCCACAACATAAGCAACGATCTATACACCATTTAAGTTCATCCACCTCAGCATATTAGATCATTTTTATTCCAGAATGAAAGTCTCTTTGACACTTGCCGGAGTACATTATGATAAATACTTGACAGGCTTGACCCCATATGGCCATCAAATACTGCTGGAAAGATTGCCAACCCCTAGTGAGCAGCTGAGTGCATATATCAACAAATAGGACTGCACATTTAATTGAAATATTTTCTGAAAGGTCAAATGTGAGACAAAACAGCCTTATAATTGAGTGGTGTAGTGCTGCAGATGCCCTGGTCTAAAAATGTTATTCTACAGCTCTAAGAAAACATTTTTTTTTTCTACCCACATCTTTTTTTTGTCTGCCTTGTGAAGGTAGCATCAGACACTGCTGACCAAAGTCCTTTGAGAGATGTTCCACATATGAAAGGACAAGCGAGTGCAGACACGACATCACAGATGCTGTGGTGCTTCACCATCAAAGGGTCGATGCCCATCAAACAGCTGAAAAGTACTATAGATAATTTGTAGTTGTTAGTTCTCAGATTGCCTTGACACATTCAGAAACTATTATTTTACAAGTCAACCCATCATGCTGTAAAAGAAATTAGCTTCTTTGCCTCAGTGAGCAGCTCGGGGTGTGTTTTGAAAGCTGAAAGTTTGTTTCTTTCATGAAACTAGAATTGGGCCAGAAAAGCTAAAAAGTCAATAATCAGTCAGGTTTGTGTTTTATCTGATGCCGGTACACCTGTTCCACTATATCGTTCCTCTAAATTTCTGTTTTATTTTCACAGATGGCTGCACCTATCATCCAGGAGTCCCAGTATTCCATGACGCATTGAAGGTAAAATGGCTGAAAATGCAATGTTAGCTTGTGTCTCGTTATCTGCCCAAAGTTAACGTCTCTCTGACTTTCCTCAGGGATGGTCCTGCTGCAAGAGAAGAACTACCGACTTCTCAGACTTCCTCAGCATTGCTGTAAGTTTTTCTTTCCGTTTTAATCCATACTCTTGATCCTTCAGGGTCAAGTCTCCATTGTCTATTGTTTTCATAGGCATTGACTGCCACATTTTTGCTGTGGATATACTGGCCTGATTGCTCATTGTTTGTGAGTACAACCCGGTGACTTTTCTCCTGGCAGGGCTGCACAAAAGGTCCCCACAACAAGGAAAAGCCCCCTGAGCCAGTTAAACCAGATGTGACATCATCGGGAGAAAAGAAAGACACAGATGACCAAAAATCAAAGTTCAGCGAGTACATCATCTCGGCACCTAAACCTCAGGAGGCGATAAAAAGACCAAGGTTAGAAATATTTGTATTAAGCAAAAAAGAAATTTGAAATACAAAGATTCAGAATCTTAGGATCACATTTAAACAGAGGAAACAAGAAGAGCTCCTTTTTTTCCCATTCAGTATGTTAAGCTGGCTTCTTCACATCCTTATTAGCTTCCCGAGCTACATTCTGCTGTTTGGTATTCTGGCTTAGTATCAAACACATAAAAGGATCGGTACAGTATCAGAGGTATTAAATCAGCTTGAAATTATCAATCGTGCACTGAGGATCCACAGGATAGTCGGCGGCGCTCCACAGTCTTTTACCCTGGATACTTCCCAGCAGAGTTCAAAAGAGAGTGGACAGGCGACTGATGAGGCGATTATGTGTGAATAGTGGAACTCCTTTCATGTAGAGTATCGGTCTTAAGCCGGCTTTGGGCCGAGACCTAATTTTGAAATGTTGTAGATGCAGATTATGTAGTCATTGCATGAAGACCACAATACGCTTCCAATTAGTTTTCAATTAACAGCTTAATTAAAAAAGAGAGTCTTTCTCTTCCTCCCTTTCTAATTATTTCATGCCTAATTTTATTTTATTTTTTTACAGTGCCGATGAGCCGATGGTGAGATTGCAGCATAAAGTCTCCAGTTCTCTGAAGCAGGCTCTGGAGAAACTGAAGCTTTCCGAAAATGAGGAAGAGAAAAAAGGTAAGAACGGAACTTTGTCTCCAAACTTTCTTCTCTTTGTCATAGACGACTACCATCTACTCCTAGTAGACTGAAAGGTCATGTTGACAGTGGAAGTTAATGGACGGCCGCTGGGAAATTGCCCTCATCTGCATCACTCACTATGTGGCATCTAAGTAAATGCTGACAGAGATGGGACGAGTCATCCTAACTGTGGATGCATTTTTTTAGATGCTCTTCAAAGTGTGGGCATCATTTCTGTGTCCTGTCTATATTTTAGTATTTTTAGTATTCTAAGTCCTGTACTTATTGTATGTCTGTATGTCTTACCTGCTATTGTGACGAGTGAATTTCCCCGATGTGGGATAAATAAAAGTCTAAAGTCTAAAGTCTGTCTTTCTGTCTCTCTAGAGGAAGACGGTGACGAGATCAAGATTGGAACATCCTGTAAAAATGGAGGTTGTCTTAAGGTAGGTGAATGTGTTGGGGAAAAACATAAATTGTTATGCTGTGGAAATGGAAGTTATAAACTCTATCTATACTTCTTTAGGGCTTTGGCAACATCCGCTTGAATCCCTTTTCGATGCGCGCCTCTGAAATCTGCCAAATAAGTTTCCACTTTTTTCTAAACTAAATTCAATTACCATATTTGAACATTTCCATGAACAGATGTCAATAAACGAAAACAAAAACAAATCATCCAAGCTGATCCTGACAAAGAAATTATAACGCACCAAAAGAGCTCAGCGCACTGGGTGAGGGGAAAGTAGATCCAACTCCTTTTCCTCCTCCACATTCACTCCGAGACGAATGCAAAGTAAAAACAAAAAAAATATGTGCTCAAGATAATATGGCCTGTCAGAGCAGAAACCTCAAGATTAGAAAATAAATTGTGAGAATCATGTGTATTGACTTGGGTTTGAAGAAGCTTGGAGATGGGCTTTAATGATTTACATAATTGTACATTTACTGATTTGATTGAAAGCCATGAGATATTCTCTCAAGGGCTGCCTGCTTTTAGTTGATTAATCAGTCGAGGTCTTGGTAGAGTATGAATTGGCACTTTAAAAGAACATTGTAGTCATTACTCATCCCCAGAAAACTTCACCTCTATCATTACAGTAATATTAGAAAATAATAGGAAATAGATTTTAAGCGACCCTTCTAAATGACTTCATTCATCTGCAAAGAGATGAAAGTACTAGAGAAGTCATTTAAGACCTGTCAGTTCAATATCCTGACTACTATTATTATACACAGAGTTTCATTATTTGAGGAGAACAAGAAGAACAAGGAGTATCATACTGTACAATTGAATCAAACAAGAACAATCTGCTTCAGTCCTTGAACCACACTTTTGTTGCCACCGACAGAGCTTTGACGGACCTGCAAGAGATTCGGATGTGTGCTCATACCACTCTGGATTTCCCATCTTCCATGAAGGGTTAGTACGACTGATAATTATTTACCTGCTCATAACATCCCTTTACTCTCCATCTCTTCATTCCACTGTATTGACATGAAACAGCAGAAATTCTCTGGAAACTGTAAAAGAAGCGTGAAGAGCAACACTAGCACTTTCCTGTTACTCTTCCTGTTAGTCTTGTTTTCTGGTCCTCTTGAGTGACAAGTTATCGACTGCTAGAAATCCAGCGGGTGTATGTCTTTCCTGCGTCTCCAGGATGAAATACTGGAGCTGCTGTAAGAGGAAAACCTCTGACTTTAACACCTTCCTCTCTCAAGAGGGCTGCACCAAGGGAGCACATCTATGGAGGAAAAAAGACTCGGTAGGTGTGACAGCAAGTCATCATTCATGCGTGCAAGTCCTCAGCTGTGACTCCCATCTAGTGGTCAAAGTGGAGACTGAATAGCTGAACGTGTGTGTCAAGTGTTTATCTGAAATCCCTCTCGCAGGGTAAGAAAGTGGTTCCGTGTCGGTTTGACTGGCACCAGACCGGATCGCAGGTCATCATCTCCATCTACGCCAAGAACTCCATCCCAGAGCTGAGCTACGTGGACGCAAACAGCACCACGGTGAGGGAGGCTGTATATGCAGCCTGTCAAATCATTTACCGTATGTCCATATCTACGCTGCTTAGTTTTTCATTGTGTTCCTCTAATTTGTCTTTCTTCTTACCCCTTCAGCTCGACATCCATGTTATATTTGAGGGAGAGAAGGAGTTTGAGCAGAAAATTAGCCTGTGGGGTGTAAGTACAGCTTCTTCATGAACCATAATATGTTTATTTGATATGATTTATTCTTCTATTTTAGAAGCAAAATGTCTTGCAGTCTCTTTCTTCTTTACCACCTGTTTACCACCTGTCTTTCTCTGTCTCCCGCTTTTCCTTCTAGGTGATAGATGTGAGTAAGAGTATAGTAAATATGATGGCCGCCAAGATTGAGATAGCCATGAAGAAGTCCGAGGTCATGTCGTGGGCTCGTCTGGACCTCCCTCCCCCCGTCCCCCCACCCAAGGAGACCGAGAAGAAAGAAGAGGAATCAGATAGCGAGGATGACGAATGATGAGGAATTGAAATAAAAACATTGTGTTTATTTTAGCTGAATCCAAGCGACACAGTCCATTCCTTACCTCTTTTAAGAGTCTCCTCTTTTGCCGTCATGGGACCGCCTCTACAGGGGTTTCCCCTTCCATTCTTGATTTTTGCCTGTTTTTCTCAAGTTTTGTTCCATTTTTATTGGTCATTATGTAGGTTGGAAGTATTTTTACAATAATTGTTCACACAAGTACAGACTGAGTAGGAGGGAAACACTGACTTTTCGTTGACTTTCAATCAAGTCGAACGATGAACCACTTGATAATTGCACTGAAATCCCCCCGGATAATGGACCCAAACAATAAGATACGAGTCAGATGTAGACCCATGAAGCCTTTCGTGTGTACTCCTCGTTGTACTGGACAGTTATGACCATTTCTGGGAAAGATTCATTCCATCCGTTTCACGAATTGTATGTATGATTGCATTTTGTCCACCAGTCAGAATGCTGTCTTCACAGATGTATTCCCATGCCTGTGGTAAGGAAGCTGCTCTATGTAGTTAAAGTAGGAAATTTGCATCTCTAAAATGTCCACACTTGTGTCTGTGGAGTTTATTCTGAATAAACTGTGTGATAAGAAAGAAAATAGTTCACTGGGACTTTGAAATGAAATGTTTAACAGCAGACAATCCCATATTTTTGCAGTTAAAATGATAAATTCGCTCCATATTTGTTTGTTTTTTTCTCACAATTGAACCTAATGTATATTTAGTACAAGCTTCCAAATATTCAATGCTGTATTTATCAACACAACAATTTTTAATAATGACAATGTACTGTAATTTCTGAGAATGCCAATGGACAAAGTACTGTATTAAAAGAAATGCTATACTAGGCAGCATGTCTCAAGGCTTCAAATGTATGAGTTCAATTTCGGTTGAAATTATTAGGGAACCAGTATATCTTACCAAAAATAAAGTTGTTTTTTTTTGTTGTTGGGCTGTGTTTGTGTGTGTGTGACTGAACGTTTCTTATGCAGAGCGAGGTTTGACAGGCTGATATCAACGGCGCACTTTCTTGACAGTTGAGACCTGGTGAGATGAAGCTCCTCCACCATTTAAGTAGGTGTAACCTTTCAAGTGAGGATTTTTGAACCGCGTGCAACTTCAGGGAATTGCAGTGACATTTACAAATGTCATAAAGTTGTTTTTTAAACTGTTACACAACTTAAAGGTTAGAGCATTGAACTACGTCTCGGCGCTGTGGAGGTGTCTCAGACCTTGACATCTACGCAGACATTATCACCTTTTCCCCCCCCCCCCTCTCCCAAACGCACGCCTCGCACTAACAAACACGAATCAACGCTAATCAAAATACGCTTCAGTCAACGCCCACATACATTCGAGAATAGTCTCCCAAGGCTTGTGTGGATTTGAAGAGGTTGTGTTTAGTCGCTCTGGATGCATGTGTCGGTATCGTTTGTTCGTAAGGAAAGCCGGCGCACATGAGTGATGCAACGTGCTGCAACGCGGCAGCAGCGGCTTTTAAAGGTAGTCAGCTAAAAACCACGCGAACCCCTGAGAATAAACATGACAAGTCATTGTGTGAAGGCTCCATGACAGAAACCCTAAGTGTCGAACACACCGTGTCTGGGTACCATTTGTCAAGTCAAGTTGAAACAAATTTCAATATGTCCTATATGCACTTTTTAAACTCTTTTAATACAGCTGAAATAGATCGCCATTGACAAAGATTATAGTCGCTTTGCAGTTGGTCAATGATGTATTTAATTTACGGAAGCGCATTGCATACACTTGAAAAAAAAAAAAATAACTCAATTTTTTCTGTTTTAATTTATTTTTTGGTTTGGTATTTTGAAAAAAAAAAAATCTGTTTTTTCTGACACATTCTTTTCCTGTTTTTCGGAGTAATTTTTTTTCTGTTTTTCGTAATTTTTTTTTCTGAATTATCGAGATACTTCGAACTCCCGCGAGAACCTCCAACCTGCAAGTGACTCCCATAGACATGGTGACTCCCATGGACCTATAGTGACTCCTGCTCCTGATTTCAAATGCATCATCTTGTATCCGTGGAGCATGCCATATCTGTCCAACTGATCCTGGAGAAACATTGCTATGTCTAGCAGATCTGAATGGGCTTTCCTTCTGAACAACCGCAAAGTCCTCGGGTGCCTGCGTAAAGTCCACAAACTAATGGTAATGCCATCGATATGACTTAAAGACAGGGCTATCTCCCAGTGTCCTAAACCCAGATCAAAGTAAAACTTGATTAAACTAAACAAGCCGGTCATGCTTGTTTCCATTAAATCGAGCTCTCAATAAAAGAATGAATGCACATTTGTTTCAAATGCTCTCTAAACTCAGAAAAGAAATTATTCAGAAAATCGGAAAAAAATTACTCCGAAAAACCAACCATAAAAATAAATTACTCTGAAAAACAGACCAAAAAATAAATTACTCAGATATAATTACTCAGAAAAACAAACCAAATTTTATTTTTATTTTTTCAAGTGAATGCAATAGGCTCTCGTACTAATTCACAGTGTTTTGATATTTAAAATTCACAAGTCTGGCTGTGTGTTCATATCGTCGTTTGGTAGTTACGGTGCTTGGTTTCCTCTGCGTCTCTGCTCCAGATAAGTGGCTGTCTTTCAGGTAGAGCGAATACGTTTTTCCACCTCCCCACCTGCAGCCAAGGCAACCCTCGGTATCGGCGTTTTGCAGTTAGGACGGCAGCGGCTGCGGCCAGTGTTATTATCCCCCCACAGAGCCCTGCAAGCAGCAACCAGGGCCACACATCCTGCAGCTCCTCCAGGTAAGGACGTAGGGATTCTGCCAGCCTCTGGTCTGGAAAAAGATACAAGAAGTTGTTTTGTTTTTCCTTAATAAAAGACAGTAATTCATGTCTGCAAAGAAAATAAAAGTTCAACCGAAACATAACTTACTCGAATCTAGCAGATACGAATATTCATATCCCAGGTCCTTGCTGGAGATGAAGTATTCCCTGTTTCTGAAGAGAGGCAGGAAGGGCACCATGTGATATTCACTGTTGTGCCCTATAGGAGCGTTAGACTCTGGATACTGTGCTGCAGATGGTCTGTGCCTCCTGAGCCACTCCTCATAGATGCTTTGATAGAGAAAGAAAAGCAATCAAATAAGGTGAAGCTGTCGAGCGCAAGAGTGTTCTGAAATCCTAAACAATGTGGAAAACACGTTTCACCTGTCAACAAACGCGTGGTGGAGAAGGAATATGGGGTCGTTCGCTGAGCCCTGCACGGAGGACATGGAGCCGTTCATGTACACGTGGAGGGCAGCGTGCATCCCCATGCGAGAGCTGCTCCCCAACCCAGTCCGCGGGTCCCCGAATCCTGCGAGAAGAGAAGTATTTAAATCGGTGGTGAGGAGAAAAAAGGTATTTTTGAGAGTATGATGAGATGCTGTCACCCAAAATCAACCTGTCAAACAGACAAGCATTGTATCTTTAAAAAAGGACATGGCATTGGCGGCTGCAGGGGGTTTCCAACAGTGGATGATCTTTCTCTTTCTAGGAAGCGTGAGATATACCAAAGTGACACAGGTCATTTATCTGTCATTATACAACAAAAAGTCTTCCAGTTCCACAATGCTACGAAACATAGAACATATATACAGTCATCTGTATGAATAAATGACACGGCAGTAACGGAATGTAAGCAAGTACATCTACTGAAGGACTGCTCAAGTACAATATTTCCAGAGTATTTCCATTTTCTGCGGCTTCCCACTTCCCCTCCACTCCAAAAATTTTACTTTTTACTCAATAATTTTGTACGATAAATGTTGTTAACAGTCACAGTGCTTTGCAGATTGCACGCTGCATCAGAGCAGGAGCAGCACTATCTCAAATCACTTTTTTTTTTTTATTGCAAACCAGATAAAAAACACTGATTCCACTAGTGAGAAAAATACTGAATATTGATAGATCAGATACTCGGTCACGATTTCCGGATGTGAGAATATTTTATTTTGTGTAGTTCAAAGTTCGATTATTATTATAGTTTGAAAATATATTTCACATTGTTTTTACCAACGCCTGGAAATTACAGATAACTTATCACCAGGCTCCGGTAGAACGTGTGCAGCATGCGGCCCCCTTCCACAAAAGGTCAGTATGAGCCTGTGCCACTATACTTTATGCTACAGTTCATACAAACAGCAGGTCTTCAGGTAATTGAATAATCCTTGAATGGTTTCCCCTGTGACTATCAAATGAATGAAATGCCCATCACTAAATCATCATACTATACATTTGAATATATGTATACTTTACTTTTATTTCTACTGTGATACTCAGGATATGGCTTCAGGGAACATTTAACATATGCAGTATACACCCACGGAACCTGTACGAGGGAACACGTGCAGGCATTTACCCTCGTACACCCAGGAAATAATTCTGCAGTGCATTTTTGTGAACTTGCGTCAGGGGAGTTGTAGACAGAAACGACAAGATGATGATAATAATGACTGTGTTCGGATCTGATGTGTCCCAGGAAAACCATCGATGAGCCACGAGCCCATAAAGATGTGTTAGCAGCGGCACTTTATTTGAGTAGTCCTGTGCTGATATTCAACCCACTATTTGTAGAAAATAGATGTCTGTCATTGAGCCTTCCCTCAGTGGCTGGAATCGTGCAGAATTTATAACCCCGAACCAACCAGCCCTAAAGTGAACGCTACACTGTTTTGCTTGTGTTGCTCATTTTTTTATTTTTTTTTTCCTTTCCTTGAAACTATGCTTCTCAATATTGCCGCCGTGTTGCAGCTTGCGAATCTTCCCGGCTGCGGGAATCGATAAAAGCTCATCTTACTTTGTCTTACGCCGGGGATTTCGGCAGATGTCACCTGAGCCTCAAGAGACAGCCGTGCGCGACGCAGGCCTTTTGATTCACAGATTCACTGAATGTCATTTTCACTGCATAATTTTAACGGTTGTTTTTTTTTGTGTGTGTAAGTTGTTATGTATGACCAGTTACTCATCTACAGATCACTAATAAATAACTCAGAAATCATCCACAAGATACGCTGATACACATGGTACCAAACAACGGCAGCGTATGGGTTCATATATACCCATGTTGGTGTTCCTAATGCATTGTAGGGTTCTTAGAATGATTATTAAAACCAACTTGACTTGTCAGACTATGAGTCTTAGCCTACTCAATCTGCCGAGTGTCCCCTTCATTTGTTATATCCGCACAGTGCAAAATAAACTAAATGTGTACGTTGCTTGAGGCCACACAAACTGCAGTGAGAAGTCTTTAACAACATAGTAGCCCACACATAGCCAGGACATACGGGCAAGAGTAACACGTTTAACACAGCGAGAGTGAAGAGTAGCGGTGCAGAGCTGTGTTTAATTTAAGATGGAGCAGTCTAGTGTGTGTGTGTGTGTGTGTGTTGTGTGTTTGCGGTCAAGCTTATCTGACCTTCCAGAGTGTTCCTGAAGCTCATGTTGGCACTGCGGTCCATGGCTCCGGTGTCGTAGTCCGCCAGACTGAGAGTGAACTCCACCTCTGCCGAAGTTGGCAACCGCTCAACCACGTTACGATTGTGGTTCCCAGGGTTCCGGGTCAGCGGGCCTTCCTGCCGGGCATCACACAACACGCCTCTGCCGCTGTAGTCCTCCGCCCGGGAGCACAGCACCTGTTGACGGAGACGCAACGGGGGGGAAACATATTGCAATAAAGCGCATGAGAGCATCTGCAGTAAATCCAGGAACCAGACGTTTATCGGCTTCGGCGGGGGCCACAGTTAGGTTTGCTGTGTTGTGTTTAATTACTGTCAGTGTAAATCTCAACCAAGCAGGCCAAGATGAAAAATACAAGCATTTTTTTCAAATCCAGATCAACAGATGATTCTGTTGATCTGGATTGCAAATATCAAACATCGTGTTTGTCCATTCGTTCCCTTAAAAATGAGCAGCGATATTAATTTGATTATTTTTTTTTTTTTTATTATTTTTTTTTATACATTTGCATGATCTTTTAAAGGACAAGTTCAACCAAAAATGAGGATTCTATCATTATCTACTCACCCTCATGCCTGTAGGAATTCTACTGACTTTCCATCAGCATGAGGGTGATTAGTGACTGAATTTTCATTTTTGGGTGAACTTAAATATGCACACATGTGTAAATATCATAAGCAGCAAGCGGTGGCGGAGCACTCAAGCACTGTGTTAGGTACAAATCTGAGGTACTTGTACTTTATTTGAGTTATATTTTTTGTTCATGCTACTTTCTGCTTCTACTCCACATCTTTTTCAATGTTATACATTTATCCGACAGCTTTAGTTACTAGTTACTTTACCAATTACACACAAAATATGTCAAGCTAATACAATGTTATGCTTTGTTTGTTTGGGTTTTGTTATCTGGCAGCTATTTTAATAATGAGGAAGCCATTTTTTTTATTCATTTTGCTTCTCACATGTGAGGATTTGCTACTTTAATCACTTTTATATTTTTTGAGACTTGCTGGTTTGCCAAAACAAGCATCGCTAAGGTGTCACTTTGGACGAGAAAATAATCAGCAGATTGATAGATCGTGAAATGAATAATCAGCTGCAGTCCTATAAATAAATAGTTCCAAATGAGCAAAATCCTGCTTTAACATTAATGCAGGAGTAAGAATAATCTAATTATGATCTTCTATTCTGTATTGGGTGCTTTTACTTTTAATGTTTAACTTGTAACAGTGTGGTATTTGAATGTTTCCTCCAGCTCTGGCAACAACCCTTCAGAACTGAATCCTTTACTACTTTAATAGAATAAAAGTTAATCGAGAGAGGCGCAGGGAGAGTGAGAGCTGTACACTTTTGGCGACCTCTCTGCAAGAATCTGGAGGACTTGAGTGTGTTTACCCTCCAGGAAGAGAAGACCGAGCCGGGACTGAGGAGGCTGGGATCCTGGGGGCTCCGCTCCCCCATCAGCTCGTCCGTGCACACGTCACAGCCCTGGGCATCCCTCCAGTCCCAGTACGGGATGGTGAAGCTCATGTCTCCGGTCAACTTCCGGATCTCGTGCTCCCAGTGCAGCAGGTAGACGCGGTGCCAGGGGAGGAACGCCGGCGCCCAGTGCGCAAAGTCAACATCGGTCCAAACGTTCCCGGGGCCGCCTAACAGCGCCTCCCTGGACACGTAGTAGTGCATCCACACGAACA
>OMLP01004586.1:10959-29645 GCA_900302685.1 Spondyliosoma cantharus | reverse complement strand
CAGAAGAGAGAAGACATGAACGTGTTTGCCGGCAGATCAGACGCTTTACATCAGATTAATATACAGCACTGTGTCAGGTAGAGGCAAAATATAGATTATTAAGTTAAATATGAAAGAAATATATATAAATAATAGAACAGGAAAAAAGGTGTAATCAAGACATTTGAAGCACAAACCAGAGGGAATGAAAATGTTGATGATAAAAAGAAGAAGAACTGGAGTATGAGACAGCATTTTAGTATATTATGGATAAAATAGTGAGACAAATAAATCTCATTATTAATGAATTGTTTCCTTTGAGAAGAAGGATAAAAGTAATAACACTGCTAAAGATCCTTTATTGATTAACTTGTGAAGAGGGTTCACTCTGGACAGATTTGACAAACCAATCTTTGCACCTCACTGAATATTATTATAATTATTGTTTGTCGTCTCAGGCATCTTTATTTTTGGTGAATATTGTTTGAACAAAAAGCCACCAGGATGTAATCAAGCTGTGGCTGCAGACAGCTGTCAGACTGTAAACATCTGTCATTGAAATCTGTTCTGAATTGTGGATTTGGAGGATTGTGACGCAGAGACAAGCGACACAATCTCGACTTTGATGTTTGACTTGTCTGACAATTGTTTCGTTAGGTCAGTTATGAAAAACAGAAACGGCGTTCTCGACTAATCCGCCTGTTGATTAATCACTCTATCAACAGAAGTCATCGTTGCTTTTTGTTTTGCAGACACGGTGTTGAAACGATCAGTAACTTTCAGCGTCTTCAGTCTCACCTGACTAACTTCGCTGTCTGTTGAACGTCCCCTCTTCTTGTCGTCTTCTGAGTTCTCCTGAGAAACACAAATACAAAACGACATCAGGCCACAGAACAGAAACCTGACCGGCTCTGAGAAACCTCTTCCAGAAAGTTTCCTCGGATAATTAAAAGTTTAAAACAATCCCATCCTTTACATCCCCGTTTCACGCTCGAGTGTCACTTCACGTCGGCAGCGTTTAACAGAACCACGCCTTCTATTCACACATGAGACCTATAATGACTACTCTCACTACAAACCGCACGTGGGCGGAGAGGAAGAACAGATGATATAATGACAACAGTGCCGAACAATGAGAGCAGATGGCAGGTCGCTACAATAGCAGATACAAAGGCAATTATCTCACACTTAGATCTGAGATATTGACCCGACTTGACTGGAAGCGAACGCGACAAAAGACTTCATTTTAAGGAATTATAAACACGACATCATTACCCCAAGTCAAAGGTGGATGAGGAGATAATAATCTGATGGATTCTTTCTTTATTAATTTGTATTTTTTTAAGCAATTTCTACTTTTCAGAGCAAAGAGTGAAGAATAAAAGGAGCCGACAGCGATGTGACGATGTCACTTTCATATGTTTTGTAAATGTTACGACCACTTTCTGAACAGCGTGAACAAGAAAAGGTGTAAAGTGGATTTAGGGTTAGTGTTTTTTGTTTTTTTTTTGTTTACCGTAGTGCAAGTGGCCGGCGACGGGGGGATGGGTGACGATGAGGTGGTGGAGGTGGGCGTGCTGCTGGAGTGCTGGAAGATCTCGTCCTCCAAGTGCGAGTGTCCCGGTGGGGAGGTGGCGACCAGCGTCTGAGCTGCAAGGAGGCAGAGACGCGGAGGGAGAAGAGATAAGAAACAGCGTTGACATGATCACTTCAGTTTAAACTACTAGGCCACTTTTCTATAAAGTTCAGGAGACACCAACACCCGAAGGATCAGTCGTGGCCGTGATGGTCACAGCCATGTTTAGACAATCGACTGAGTGAGAAGTTTCTACTTGATTTAGTATCTAACAAACTATGTGTGGAGGTCACAGGCGCCTGTAAATCAACATGTAAACTACAGTCTCCTGATCAGCACACACACACACACACACACACACACACACACACACACACAGTACTCCTCACAAAGGACATCTACAGTGAAAACTATATTTGTATTCATGTCTGACCTGAAAATGTTTTCTTACACAGGTGGAGTATATTTTCAGCAGCACAGACGCTGCTGGAGGAAACTACTACAGGCGGCAGTGAGCCTCGATCATCCTCTTGCTGTTCAGCGTGTCACATATTGTATCATGAAGGTGACACCACTCTAGAGAGTATCTGGGTTATGATATAGAGCATTTTGGCCACAGACTGATCAATGAGTCAAACAGAATAGACGAGCATATTTAACCCCTCAGGCGCTGCACTCTCTCTGCTACTATAGGACGAGCAACGAGTTCTGCTCTGCTATAGAGAACACGGTGAGCTGTGATGGAGCCAACAAAAGAGTCTCATTCGTTTCGTCTGTGTGCAAATAAAACAAACAAAGCGAACTGTGTCTGAATGAGCTTCAGCTCCGTCTCCACTCACGGATGTCTTCCAGGTCGAGGTCATCGTACAGAAACTCGTTCTCCTCGAAGTCCGGATCCTGCGACGAGTCGAGATAATACTCCACATCATCCTTTACAAACACATGAAAAGACGTCAGGGGGCGATTTTTATACAACATGTTGATATGTGACACTGCAGAGAAGGAAAGTGATGAGAGAAATGTTCACCGATGCTATCAGAGTAAAAGAAAAAGCTTCCAACACTCTTTTTTTACAAAGACAAAGCGAACCTTGATCTTCCTGATGGAGTCCACCTGCACTGAGTCGTTGTCCAGCATCCTCAGTATGGTCTCCAGCATCCGGATGTGGTGCCGGTGCTTCTCGATGAACTTCTTTAGCTCCTCGATCCGGTCCTGTTTCTGCAAAGAAATTGAACCAGAAGAGACGGGAAGAAAACGGGAAAGTTGATTAGTTACGAGACCTCACAAACATCACAACGGACACCTCTTCATTCCTTTTCTTTATTCCTTTCATTCTCGGTTTGTTAAGAGAGAGAATCATGCTGAGTTTTAGCGCCTTGACATCAAATCAGACGCTTGACACGCGTTTGAATTGTTTTTGTATTTGAAAACAACTTGGGATGAACGCCACCTTCCTCCAAACGCACAACAAACATCTGAATCCATTATTGATCGAATGATCAAAGACAAACATGTTAAAACAAGCAGAGAAGGAAAAAAAGCACGTTAACATTTTAAAGTGGAACATGCAGAAAAGGAGGAAACGGGCTGAGAGGAACAGCAGCACGAGGGCGCGAGACGCTGCTACAGATGCACTTTACGGCTTCATGCATCACACAGCACAGGCAGCGCACCACTTCTGACTTCAATATTTAATTCTTCTCCTCCACGGTTAAGTCATGCATGTTCTCCAGCACTTACATGTCATGTATTTTGCATAATGTTTTGTTTTTCGTTTGTGCTTTTTCCCCCCCTTTCTGTATTAAAGGTGCTTCCGGGGGGTTACTGGGACACAACTAAACACATGCGGACGTCTCTCGTGGGTTAAACCTTGACAGCAGGAACAGGACGCACATGTAACTCTGAGGATCGCAGGCTGACCTCACGCACATTACGGCTGTTAAAACACGCGGGCTGAACACTTTGGATGCATGCTGTCCGGCTGCTGCTGGGCTGCATTAGCGGAGGCAGCAGAGTGGAACTTATTAATGCGTTTCATCACAATACATATTAATGCAGCGTCGGCACGCGGCAGGACGCGGCCGTGCTGAGTGCATCAGGCTGCGGAGTCTAACCTTGACCTCTTAATGTGACCACGTGTCTTAAATTAAAGCACTGAGGCGAGCGTGGAACCGGACGACTTGTCTCAAACGGACTGAAACGACATTTAAGGGATTTGTTTGGATCTTTTAGACGCCTGTTATTAAAGGCCAAAAACAAAACTAGCTTGAGCTCTTTATCGGTTTAGGATTTATGATCACGGTTACAGCGAGTTATATCTTTTCATCCAGGCTGATCCACCGACTCCAGCTGTGTGAAAATCAAACACATCAGAAACTGAGAAAAAAAAACATATGAGAAGCTCTTTGAGAACCAAAACACCTCTGAGGGCAGCGGGAACCCAGAAACTCCTCCAAAATAAGGAAGAAAAACCAAATATGTTGATGTTTAAGTTGGTCAAAAGTCTTTGAAGCTCGTCTAAAATTAGCTCCACTCTAAACACAGATTAAATAAAACGATAAATCTGCTCAGTATCATGATGATACTTGTCAAGGAAGAGTTTCTGTATTTACTTCAGATTTTGCCTCACGGTCTGATTGTCAACTGCATGTGTGTCATAATCTGTTGCTTTGTATTAATAATACGTGCCTGCGTTAGCATTAGCATTAGCATGAGCTGGATTCTATACAGACAGGATGCAGCATCAGAGTCAAAGTGTACGAATAACACGGATACCGATTATCAGAATGATGCTGAACATCAGCCACAGGATGATAATCGATCTGTCCACATCACGAGCTTCACTCATTCTGAGCAAACGAAATTAAAAGATGGGTGCATTGATTAAGATTGACAAATAACATTTCAGACTATTAAATTACTTTCAAGTCCTAAAATGTATAAAATAGTAGTGAAGACATTTCTGGACTTTTTACAAACCGGCAGACACTCGATCAGCTGCACAGCTCGATAGAGAGAAAAAAACTCTTCTTTTCATCCCTGTAGTCATATTTCATACTGGAAGTTCATCTTCATACTCAACAAGAAACAAATCAGTTCTGATTGGCTGCCCACAACAGTTCGGTCGCTTTATTCGTTGTGAAGGACAAGATTTGTTTGTCTCGTCACACATTCTCCATTCATCAAAACGTTTGTGACGTGGATGTTGCACTCGTTTGATGAACTCAGATTAATTGTGGAGTTTTGTTTCAAACCAAACGGCAGCACTCATTTTAACACCACCGCCCCAGGATATCGCTCTTCCTGCTGTCGTTGCCCTCGGCGGTGGTCGTTTTGGCGGCCGCGTGAAACCGGAGACCAGAAAGTCGTATCAGCACTTCAGCGCTTCATTTCTTTGATGATGTCCACAGAGAAACACCGTCCTACGCTTTTGGCCGGCTAAGCTAACGGCACAAGCATTAGACAAAAATAAACCCCTCTGGGTCTCATTTATAAAAAGGTCCTTAGAACAAAGACAGAGAAAATAGTCTTAACGCCAAAAGGAGCTGGCTGCAAATGTTTTCCTGAGAACGCCGGTGTGAAGGGCGCACGTACGCTGGACCTGCCCGTTCTCCTGTTCTTTGAAATAAACTGTTGCCAAGGATAAAGTCAAAGAGTTGGTTTATATTTATAAATGAGTCCCCTGGAGAGGACTTTAAAGGACAAGCGAGTGAGAGAGAAAGTGAAAGAAGCGGTCGTCAAGGTTATCCTCGTCGGGGCAGATGCAGAAGATAAACAGAGGACACAGTATCTGACCTCCCCGACAGAGAGCAGCGAGGGAGATAAAAGAGGAGAGAGGAGAGCTGCGAGGCCGACGGCCGGCCGGCTGACCGACCGACCTGTGTCGGCTACAAACAGGGACAAAGAAGCCGCCGGTGGAGAGCAGACAGAGTGAATGGATCAGGGATGACAACACACTGACCTCCTTGTCTCCTTTCTTTTTTCTGGTCTGGACTGAAAGAGACTCCACTTCGCTCTCGAACTGATCCACCTGCATGTTCAACGTGTCTATCGTGTTCTGGAGGAAAGACGGGAAGAGAAGAAGAGTTAATGAAGAGATTTATTGTCATCTCATTCTCTTTGTGGAGACGGAGCACAGCTGTGGTGTTTCAGCGGCTGCTGGTTAATGAGGTTTTCAGTCGTTTGTTTTTGTGAAAGTTGAGACCGTTTGCTCTTAATTTTGGTTTTTGTTCCTCCTTTCACTCACTTTCAGTTCCAGGTTTGCTTAGAACGTTTTTAAAAACATGTCGAGCATCAAACTCAGACCGACTCAAGTCGGTTTCTGTGCAGCAGGTTTCCAATTTGCATTCACAGAACAGCGTTGGGAAGCCTGTTGCTCTGTTTACCTGTGTCGCTCTGCACATAATGACGGGTGATAATTAACTCAAATGAGGCTTGAACCGGAGTTTACAATCCTACATGTTTGCACAATCTGAGTGAAGCTAAAAGTAGAAAAGACATTCGTAGTAAAACACAGGGGGGCGAACAGGGAACAGAAATGTTTAGCGTTTTCTGAATGGCACTTAAGAGGATACGTTTAAGGATTTAGAAATCACAAAACGTGTTTTTATTTGTTGTAATTAGTTAAATAAAAGGAGCAGAGAGACCAAATCAGCGTCTGTTTGTTGTTTTCATACATGAACTGACTTGGCGTAAAATGGAGAAATGTAATACAACATGATAAAGAAGCTCACCGTTAGCCACGTGCCGACCTCCTCCTTCTCTTTCTGGGCCGGGTCCACCTTCTGGGCCAGACCCAGCCCTTCTTTCGAGTACGCTTTCGTCTTGGTTTCTCTTTCCACAATTTTGAACCGCTCCATTTGCTGCAAGCACAAAAAGACAAACAAGCGTGTAAATAAAAAAGCTGCACTTGTTGAATCACGTCGGTCATCGTGTCATAAAATCAAGCAGTAAGATGCTTCAAGTACTTTTATTTACTACAGGGCTCCTACAACTTTTGACAGTCAAGTTCAAGCAATTTCCATTTTCAAGGTACTTTTTAAAGCTTTTCCTGCAAATAACATCCGTTGAAAATGACATATTTTAAGCACCTGCAAGAATGTGAATACTACAAGTAGAAAAACCTTCCAACTAAAGTAAAGCAGATCTGTTAAATTCCTTTCCAGCCCTGAAAAAAGATTTAATCTTTGATTCCCTTGAATGTTTAATAGAGATGATTGTTGGGGGGTGAATCATCAAAGAACTGTGTGAGTGGCCTGTCGATCGCTGCATCTCTACTTTTTAGATATTTCCTGGCTGTGATGGAGTTGTAAAGAAGGACTCTGCTATAATAAATGGGATCTTGCACTTGAGGAGTCATTCTGAAGTGGAAGTGGCTGAAGGTTGCAGCGATTTCAACACCAAACCTCTATTCAGACACGTCCAAGGCCTTCAAGACCTTGAAGACGAGGCTCTGAACTGAACTCATTCTACAAGACTGCTTCATCTCGGTCACATCCTGTATCTCTGCGTTAACATCCAACAGATTGTGACTCCCCTCCCTTTTTTTCTTCCCCCGTGTTTCCAACAAACCTGCTTCCTGCAGGACTCTTGCGACCGAACGTGTAATTTCAGGTCAACCGACAAAACCACAGGAAGTCCTGAAGAGCAGCTCTGGGATAAAAAAGCAGCTCGTCGAGATCAGAGGGAGCTGGCGAGTCGCTCTCGTCCCTCATTGTGCGGGCAGGTGGCTCACATTCAGTCCGTCTCAATAGCCCTCATCAAAGACTCATGTGGCTCAGCGGCCTGGCAGCCGGAGCAGTTACGCTAAAGAACAGGTGTTAAATAACGAACCAGCTCTCTACGAAGAATGCCGTAATGAGCGTCTCCTGGGTGCAGTTCCCTAATAAAAAGGACTAATCTGAAGAATCATTTTGCCGTTTATGTACTTTGATGGGATTCTTTGTTCAGTTTTTCTTTCCAGGGATCCCACACGTTCTTAAACATCAAATTAAAAAAGGACTTTTTTTAAGACTTTGCGTCCCAACACGGCAAAGTTTGAGCCACAGACAACTGCCTGGAATGTTGGCTTCAAGAAGTTTAACATTAACATTTTCCATCTAATGTCATCACATAAGTTCAAAGAGTTTTGCTCAATGTGAAGAAATTAAATAGCTTTATTAAATCAAAGTAACTAAGTAAAAGCAGATTTTTCTTTTCAACATCACCTTGTTTCATCTACACAATCGCTCACGTTAACCAAGAACGTTTTAGCATTTGTAATAAAACGTTTCCGCCATATTTCAGACAATTTTCCACAGTGGACGACAAAGTTAACTTCTAAAAACAACCACGTATATAAAGCATTATTGGTGCATTTCGATACTACTTATACATACACTTCTCTTTTTTGTGCGATGAAATAATAATTATTTTAGTGTTCAAGCCGTTGCTACCAGGGTTGTAAATAATTCATCATTAATCGCGGCCGAGAATATAAGCGATTAAAAATGTATTAACCGACAATCAGAGAAGACCACAAATGTTTTTAAAAGTATCCTATAACATTACAGATAGTTGCTTTTCAAATACATATATATAAAAATAATACTTAGTTTATGATTCAACTAACTTTATTCTTTTTAACTCCTAATATAACCCGCCCTGATTCTGCATTAAGGAAGCAAACTATCCTTTAAATAAATTGCTTTAAATTAACATCCCTAAAAAATGACATCCAGATAGAACATGTAAGAACAAAGTCAATAATTAATTAATTCAGACTAATTATTGTTGTTTTAAACGTCAAGCCTGAACTTTAAAAGTTCTGCAAACTAAGACGGTAAATCACCAAATTTCACACACATGAAAGTGATAACACCAGTTTTCTTTTGTTGAATCTATTTTGGAGACTTTTGAAGACTTTCCAGAGCTCAAAACAAAGACAGTCCTCCAGAGAGGACGCGTGTCCTGCAGGGAGCGCTCTAACGAGTCCTGCCGCTCCTCTGCTCAGCTCCTACTCACCGTTTCTATTAGTTTGCGGTTCTCTACTAGCTGCCTTTTGTCTTTGATCTCGTTGGATGCCACCCACGTCTTGATCTGGTCTCGAAGACGCTGAGGGACCAGAAGAAGAAGAAGAAGGAGAAGAAGAAGAGGGAGAGAAAGAGAGCGGGGGAGGGAGAGAGAGAGAGAGAGAGAGAGAGAGAGAGAGAGGGAGGTTGGGAGATACATGAGTACGTGCAGAGACTCCTCTTCAGCTGTCATGGATGGTGATCTTGGAGTCTGCACGAATCAAACAGGCTTGGCTTGGAGTTTGGTCCTCATGGTAACGCAGAGAGGAAGCACACGCTGCGTCTGGCTGACCGTGACCATATTTAACACACACACACACACCTCCATGTGTGGTCAGGTTAAACAGTTTCAGATCAGCAAACATCACTTTCCTTTCATCCAATTTCAGAGCCCAAATTGAAAAGACGTCAGAGCTCAACGTGTCGTCTCTTGCTGTTTCTGTTTAACTTGCCGATTGGCTGGAAATTAGACCTCATTTACGTCCTGGCGTCTGCACAATTATACAATCACTCGTCCTACTGTTGTTCAATCACACACAGACCCACTGAGCAGGTTTTAGGATCCGTCGCGTTTGTGATGTTTCTCATTAACCTGCTGGAGTCTCAGCTGAGGAGCTTCTCTGAACCGCATCAGGTTTCAATAATCAAACTCCTGCAGGTTACAGGACGCGTGAAAACAAAAATAAAACAATCATGTAGCACGGCTGATATTTCCATTTACAGATGATTATTTGTGTCGGTGTTTGGTGTCGACAGGTTCTGGTTGTTTCCCCAGCAGCCTCAATTACTGAGGCCCCGTCCACACGGAAACGCTCTTTACTGTAAACGCACGTTTTGCATCGTTCTGTCCGATCGTCCACATGGATCCTGTGAACGCACTTTTTTGAAACCTGGTCTCAAGGTGGAAAAATCAGAAAACGCCGCCCTCGCGTTCTCCACAGTCCGCATACCTATCGTATCGATGACGCCATCGGCCCACCCCTCGACCTCTGACAACGGCGGACTACGTGCTTGTGTTGGTGTTTCTCGCAATTGACTCGTCGAGTGTGAGTCGCAGCAGCAGTTCCGCCTCATTATCGCTCCACACAAACCATTCTGGTTTCCTTGCACTAGACATTTTCATCTTCTTGAGTTCGGTTTCTTCTTCTACTGTCTGTTTGTAAACAGCGCGCAAGCTTTACACTCATGCTCCATCTCTTCTTCTACGTTTTTGGTGAATTTCAAGCTCCACCTATAGGCCTGGAATATGAACTACAGCGTGTTGAGTCGTTTTCAGTGGATCCGTCTGGACGCAAATATTCTTGAAACGATGCCGAGGAAGACGGAGGAAAAGAAGATCGTTTTGGTTCACGTGGACGTGGCCTAAAGCTGCTTTAAAGAAAGATAGCAGGTTCACAAACTCAGAACAAGCAGCACATCTGCTCGTGTTACTTCTTTTGTTTGAGGGAAGCCCTGAGAGGATTTAAGCCTCAGCAGCTCTTCGCATCACTTGCAGCAGGCTTTCGCTCTGATACGAGAACCGTCTCTCCGTATTTACCTGTAGCTTTTTAATCTCTTTCTTGAGGTCTGCTTCATATTTCTCCTTCTGGTTTGCGTTGGCTGCATTGTGAAGCTGTGGGTGAATAAAAAAAACAAAAAACACACAGAGGGTCACACATGTCAGGTTGAACACAATACAGAGCATGCTCTCGTTTTGGAAAAGAAGTGCAACATGATGATTGATAATGCAGTCTGAGAAAAGTTTTACCAGTCTGTCAAACTTGTTTTGTTCATTTTGGGACAACCCAATTAATCTCTGGGTGGAAATGATGTTTTTTGTAGAAGCAAAGTAAAACGAGTAAGTGGGGGGAAAAAGAAACACACAAGACAAAATTGATTAGAAAAAAAGCATAAAGACAACTGGAGTAATACAAATAGAAACTTGGAGATTTATGGGGTTAAACAAGCCTCTGGAAAGCCAAATGGACTTGTAGTGAGAAAACTAAACGGCATGTAGAAGATGTAATGGAGGAAAAAAGGTCAACTGGAATCTTTAGCGGCTAAATTCTGATGATTTTCTGCCTCTTTATTAGCAGAACAGACGATCTGGGCCTCTGTGCTGCTGCTAGCTCAGGGCCTGCTTTAACACCACTCACTTCATTATCTGTATCACGAGCTTTGTACTTTCTCTGGTGGTGATGGTTCGAATCTTTTTTCAATTATTATTGACAGCAGAAGCTCTTTAAAAATAATAGAGAATAATCCAAAAATTCCAGCTTCCAAAATGAGGACGTTTGCTGGTTTCCTTCGTCTTCTACAGGCGTTAAGACCCACAGACAGCTGATCCCTGCTTCTCAAATACGATGATATGATGTTTTGGACAGTGGATCAGACGGAAAATGGATTCTTTTAATCAGTTACTGTCTTCTTAAAATCTCCAAAAAAACAACACAAACAATTGCATCTTAATTGACATCAAAAATGAATCACAATCAATCAATGATGATCTTTTCTTACTTTTTGCCAAATGTCTTCAAACTGTTCAACTCCTTCCGCTACTTTTTTCAGACATCGATCTATTTCACCTGGAGGAGAAGAGAAGAGAAGAGAAGACAAGTAGGGCCGGTTAGAAAGAGCTGATTATCTGCAGGTAAAATCTGAACACACCTCTCAAAAAGATAATATCAGGAAAGTAATTTAGGGAACACAAACAAAAAACAGACACTCCTGAAAACAACAGGGCTGTTACAAAGTGTGCGTTGACGTCTTATTAAACACAAGAAGTTACATAACGCTCGCTCGCGAGAGGTAACACACGAGGCACACATACATGCAGCTCAAACAAAAGTAGAACACGGTGACCTTCGTGAAAGCAGAGTTCATGTTGACGGATGTGTTTGACTCCCTTTAGCGAGGGCTACCTAACAACCTGGAAACATTCCTCATATAAACGCCACGCGAGACCTGAAATGTTGAAACTGCAGCGAGTAAACAGCGGCGAGTCGAACCAGCGACAGGAAGAGAGACAGGTTCGTTATCGCCAACGTGCCCCAGATTCATGTTTCCCCTCGTCATGTGACACACATTAGCCGTTCGCTATTAAACGTAAACAGGAAGGAGCTCATTTGTTGTTGTTTTTTATTATCTATGACGAGGACCAAGAAGAAGAACATTCAGCATATCATCATCACAACTCCTGAAACATCCTGATCACAGAAAATCCTGTCTCGCTCGTTCTCTGAGCTCATGACGCTGATATTTCTGACGGCACCATGAAGGCAGCAGCGTGTTCGTGCACAGCTGCCTGTTTGTCTCTGTCAACAGCAGCGCGTGAAGACAGAAAGAAACAGCAAACGAACAGCTGGAGAAGGAAGACAGAGTCCAAGCAACTTATTATTTATAAAGAAGTATATTAATGTTTCATAGGCTCCTATGTGTAGCAGCTATAATTTTAAATGTTAATTACAGAGTACAAGTAACTTTATATAGTTTTATTGTTGGTTAATTGCTAAAATCGATAACGTACATTTCTAAAATATCAGATCTCGTTCATAGAATAATCTTGGAGTTTAGTGTATACAAAGGTTATTATAGTTCAATAAAGCTAAACACTAAAACTAAGTGTGACATAACATAATGACAAAACTAAGACTGGAGAAGAAAATGAAGTTAACGAATCGCACACAGCTGAGAAAAATACATTTACATTTCAAAAACTAGAATTTTACTCATTTAACTCAGGATATCAGTGTTTGAATCGGCCTTTGAAATCCACAACTGGTTGGATTACTTTGCCCGTTTCATTCATCCCGTCTGCGGCAGACACACCTCGTGGCTTTACGTCTGTGTTGTTGTGAAAAGGTCCCCAAACAAAAGAAGATATCAAGAGTGGAGACTAAAGAACAGTTTGGTAGAACCTTGACATGGAGGACTGGCGACACTACAGGAAGCTTGAAGGATGTAATGAAACATTTTCTCCTCACACGACAGTCTGAGATTCTGCAGAACACCAGAGTTTCACGACACGAGAAACCCCGTTCAAACTCTTCTTCCTAACACTGTGCCAACTGTCTTTCGCCGATTGTGCGCTTGCTGATGAATAAACGAGGAGCGACGAGGAAAGACGCAGCTGTCGGTGTAGCCGAGAACAGATTGTGGCTTTGACCGAGTTGTGAACACAAACTCTAGTTTGACCTTAAACAGCCTTGATGTTAAGATACTGCTGCGGGTGGGTTATTTTTAGATGAAAGTCCGCCTCCTCTGTAATAATACATTACAATCTGACAGAGCCGAGTCTGTGCTCGTTCTCGATCTCTTCTTCATCATGAAGGTGTTTTAGAGGAGCTGCTTGTGTGTGTGTGTGTAGCTTTCAATATGACAGCAGTTCAGTTGGAGGATTTATAAGAGTGCACGTGAAGGGATGACTGATGCTGACAGAGAATCAACAATCCTGTCAAAAAGCGTGTTTTCAGCCCGCGGTGACAAACGTCAGCAGAGAATAACGTCACAGTGAAGGACTGCGAGGAAAGCTTGTGTGGGACAGCAGAGCCTCGAGGCTCTCTGCTCGTACACAAAGGTCTGGCTCGGGTTACAGAGCCTGTTGTGCTTTGGATGCATCATCATCAGAGCTGCGAACGTCAGCTTCGCCGGTTCGGTCGCTCCGTGAAAAGCTCTGAGAAGAGAGCAGAAGAGCAGCAGATCCCGACTGTTCTCACTAGAAACAGAGTGCGTCTGTGTGAAGCCTGAAACATGCTCTGGTGCCTGTGAAAGTGTGCCAGCGTCATGAGCAGACTTTTGCGCAGATGTCTGCCAACACACACGGACACAATGTCACCCTGTGCTACAGAGAGGCAGCGACACGTTCACCGAACCAGCCCAGGAGAGGGAAACAAACACGAGCCGCTAGAGGAGAGTGGACGATGTCATTAACTCTGTATCACAGGATGGTAGATGTTCTGGGAAGTGAGCGTGTGACTCTTGTTATAATAAAGTGTGTTTTTTTTTTAATGCTTGAATAATATTTTCAGTTTGTCCGCACTTTAGAATGAAGTTATTGCAATTTCTTGTTACGTGTGCTGTGATTTTAAATGATGAAAACACTGCACAACCCTGGAAATCAGCATATAACAAAATGATGTGACGAAGGACGAAGGCTCCTACTGAGCTTTTCCTGCATGTATTCTTTTTACCAACTTACACCCGGAAGGTAAAAAGCGGCACAAAGCTCACTTATATTGAACATGTGCGAGCTGAAGCTGAGCTGAACCAAAACAAGATTTATCTCCGACTGGAGCCAAAAAGCGCTGACCTGGCAGGTTGACGGCTTACACAACTCCGTAAACAAGCTAGTTGTGAAACCGTGTGACTTTTGTTTAAAAAGCCCTGGTTCTCTTCTAAATGTTTCCACTTTACCTCACGCGACATAACACGAGCAGCGGGAAGGTGCGATCACACTACAGCTGTAAACAGTTTTTAATCTATTTAGAGAGACAGATGGGTGGAGTGTGTCAGACAATGAAATGAGGGGACTTTCCAATCACAGCAACATAAATTACACACCGACTCCGACAGGTTCTTCTGTTATCGCGGCGTCCCTTGTATTATAATTTGTGTTAAACCTCTCTCACCTGGCACCTGATCAGAAGACCTGAGAAACTTGAGAAATCTCACCTTGAAGTTTCCTTTTATCGGCCATGACTTATGACTAGGATGATGTCTTCATGCCTTCTTTCACTGCAAAAAACAACAGACAAAAATGTATTTTTCATTGCGCACGTATTTCAAGGACATTAACAAAAACCATGAACACTGCTGCATGTGTTCATTTTCATATTAAGTAGCAACTCTAAGAAATAGAGCTGCAACAATCACTTTCATTATGGATTAATCGAGTTGTTTCGTGCATTAAAAGCTTCACATTTCTTCTCAGAGCTCAAACTGACCTGATCTTCAAATGGCTTTTTTTGTCCAATCAACAGCCCAAAATCCAAAGACTCTTCATTTACTGTCATAAATGACAAAGAAAAGCAGCAAAATCTCACATTTAAAGAAGCTCAAATCAGCAAATGTTACGATTCACTGATGATCAGAATAGTTGGAACGTATTTTCTTTCCATCGACTAATCTATTAATAGAGGTGTAATGTCCTGGATAGAAATGTATTGATTCAATTATCAACCATCCAATGTGACTGATGCAAAGTGAAAACATTAATCCATATCATCATTTTTAAGATGCACCTTTATTTTGAAATTCCCCTGGCACGTCTGTGTCACCTTGTGCTCCTTCCAGATTATTCAAACACTTCTAACCCCAAGTAAATCGTGACTGGCAGCAAAAAAACAAGATGAGGATATTTATTCCCCTCTCAGGAGTAAATAAGCAGCATGGACATATTTTTAGGTTGCACGCAGCAGCTGCCGTTTCAACAATGATTGGCTGAAAAACCGGCCGTGACATGCAGCGACTTATATCCACGTGGATAAGAAGAAATCCACATAATGCATGAAATTTGTAAAGCTTTGAGTAAAGGAAACGTTTGCTAGCTGCTAAGCTAATTTACGGCAATTTAATTTAAGGCTTAAGCTATCAATGGTGACTTGCTTCATCTCCTTCGCATCCAACGCTGAATTTTTGTAACCGATTGTGTTAAATGTGCAGATGATATCTCCTCATACTGAATTGAATCCAATCAAAATCGTACTGAAAATATTGCATCCACGTATTGTGATCATGATAAATCACCTACTTATTGCAGCTCTACTAAGAATATAACAATAGAAACAATAACTGAAATAGGATATAATGTTAGTGATATAATAAGATGAACTGCACTTTGCGATGAAACATAGGAGAGAGATCGGGGACATACAGGTGCATATGTGGAGGCCACTGTCCTCCTCTGTGGTAAGAAGCTGCCCTGCTGTCAGATCCACAGGTGGAGCTCTGCAGCTGAGCTTCACCTTTATCCTCCAAAATGTCCCCTGAGAAAGTAACTGTAACTAAAAGAAACATCCTCCCTCAGATAGTTTCACTCACGTCTCTGTGAAGTGCGCAAACTTTCCCCAAACCCTGCCTGTTCAGTGTACAAGTGTCAGCTGATGATGTCTACATTTTTTTAAAGAATGTTTTCAACAACCTCAGAGAACAAGATTAAACTCGTCGCATTTAATGCCCCATTTCCACCGTGTCGGTGCAACACGCTTCAGCTGAAACTGATCGGATGAATTTCCACTTTGCCTGCACGGTTGACTTTTAGGGACTGACGCCAGAACACGCGGATCACAGCTGTTGATGTTTACAGTTTGGAAAAGCTTTTTTCTGCAATCGAGCTACTGGTGTAGTAGCTGGAAATAAAAGCCTCCACTCACACACGGCGGCGTTATCATCATCATCATCATCATCATCGTTTTATGTCATAGTTTATTACTATTTTATACTTAATCATTTCTCCTCTATGCTATGAGCTTTTTTCTTAATTTTCTGAAATACACCTTGTACAGAGTGAAGTCTGTTTTTGATTTCTGCCTTGTCGAACAACAATTAGATAAATTAAAAATACATACTTGTCATGAAAACATTTTAGAGGTGGAGTTATTTCTACTTGAGAGATAAGTGATCCTAAATTAAAACATGGACCAGGGCTAGTGAATGTCACGTATTATCTGCGTACAGAAGATGCCTTTTCTGATGAGGGGGAGGGAAAAAAAGCGCATTGAGATCTTTAACTGTGTGTGAATTCTTGCTGAAGAACAACCTACATGACTGACTGTAACTGGATAAACAGGCCGATCAGCCATAACATCAAAATCACTGACAGGTGAAGTGAATTACACTCATCACCTCTGTACAATGGAGTGTTTCGCTGGGAAACCTGGGGGACATGTGCCTCCTAAAACCCCGTAACAGAACCAACAGGAGAACAATGTTCCCACGTCACGCCACCATAACTGCTCAGGAACGGCCCGAGGAACGAGACACAGAGCCCAAGATGTCGACGCGGCTTCGGAAGTCACCAGATCCCCATCCGATCAAACGTCTGGGGTAAAATCCGCCAGAACATCAAACACTGTGGCTGATCGGCAATCTGATTCAAACAGATGAGTTAATCAGAGGATGACTCACATGATGACACAACAAAATTATACCGTTACAGTTTTTTTTATACGATAATATCATGTCGTACTGTTATCAGGGTTTAAATTCAACCATAACCAGCGAGTGTGAGATCCTACTTGAGAGCGTACACTCGGTTGCCAGTTTATTTGGTTCACTGTGCTAAAACAAGCAAGGTCTGATAGAACAGCCCTGTGTAGTTTGTGGCGCTGTTGAAATGTCGTGTTCGATAAACACCTCTGTAAAACTTAAATGAGAATAATTTAAGTCTCCTTAAGTTTTTACTGCAGGGTTGTATGTGAAACTTGTAACTGACACATCGATGATAAGCTCATATCAGCCAGTAGTGTTCACTTCAGATTAATTAACTGAGTTTAAGCTTTAGAGTTTTGTAATTTCCCTCAAATGTCCCTGCCAGAAAAAACAAAAACCTTGGCTTGAGCTACTTTTGGACTTCACACAAACTGCAACAAATAACCGATCAGCCGTCAATTATTAACTTAAACGCCAAATATTTTAAATAATTTTTATACTGTTTCAAGCATTGTTTTCCAAGAAAATGTCCTAGTTTTCTATGACGGTAAACTGAATATATTTGGGTCCGGGACAAAACAAGACATCTGAGGATTTGAGACTGATTAAGATATTTAACAATTTTCTGATGTTTTACAGACAAAGTCAAACATCTATTCGATTAATTTATAAATGAAAATAACCGTTAGTTGCAGTTATTATGTGATTTAGATTATTTAGGGTTTATCTGATGTTTTGTACATAAAATTATCGTAACTACACGTTTTAACAGGTGAATGGAGAAATAAACTTGAACTACGACAATTATTTACATCAGTATGGCTGACGAAAAAAGATCGATTGGTCGATTGACTGATTAATTGGTTGATCCATCAAAGCTGACCTGCATGTATTAGTATGATAACCGCATAGATGTGTTCACTGACACGACTTTAATGGACACAGCCATGTTTTAAGTTAGCATTAGCATTACTTTTTCCAGACAGGAGCACACATCTGGACTGAGGCCCGGTTGTCCTGCTAACACACAGTTACCCGGACCACATGAGTTTGGACCGACTGAAGACACTTTTACTGCCTTTCTCGGGCATTTTAAAGTCCAATCTAAACGCCAGACCGGTCCTGGGACGAGCTAAACCGAACAGCCGAGCGGTGTTTTCGGACCGAGGCTCAAACATTTGTTAGCCCGGGATGTTTATAAACAATGCGGGCATCATGAGTGCCAGCAGCAGCCCGTGGGCACCAACATCCGAGCAGATACACTTCCAGACAAACTCCGTGGTTAAGTTACACACCGGAGACCCGCAGAGGAAGTTGTGCTTTACGGTTTTAAGCTAACACACGGACTGCAAGTTGGTCTGTTGTCAGTGTGGAGAGCCGCAGCTTCCCACCGGCTGCGCTATTTGATGTGGGAGACACAATTTGGAAAGGAGAGAGAGGCAGAGGGAGAAAGGAGGGGGGAGCACACAAACGCATCACCTCTGGGTCTGCACACAATTTACCTGGATTTTTCCGAGTCACGATTCCTTTCCTCTGTCGCCACGGTCCGGTAGATCTTCAACGTTCAGTATAACGGCTATTTTTCTTTAAAAAAATGTCAATTCTTCTCGCTAAACAATCACCCCGCACATCCAAGATGGCTACCAGGAACACCTCCTCCTCCGATGCCCTGCTGGACGGGAGTCCCGCCCACCTCGCTTGTGATAGGGCGCACGCTGCTGCTCGCGGACTTTGATTCGCCGAAGCCCGCTGTCTGTCAAAACACGCTGGTTTTACTACTTCCGGGATAACTGCCGCTAGGATTGGACTGTTTAGGAAGGTCAAAGGGGAAACTGAGTTTTGTTTTACGCCCCCCCTCCTCTACACCCCTCCCCTCTCCTTCATTTTGTCGCGGGGTGTTCTGGGAAATTGAGTTCACATCTGTCATATCTAAGGAGCTAAATACCTGCGATGTT
>OMLP01004585.1:5742-39233 GCA_900302685.1 Spondyliosoma cantharus | reverse complement strand
AGCGCGCACACACACACAGTGTCCACATGCACACACACACACACACACACACACATGGTCCCAAGTCCCACCTCCTCGCTTTTTGCTCCAACCTGCTTCTAATAAGCTCTGAAACTGCAGGTGCTGCTGTTTCTTCTGTGCTCCTCTCTTTGTTCAGGGAAATCTTTCTTTTTTCCTCGCCTCTCTGGCAATGTGCATTGGGTTGCACACCTTCCAAATGTTGATGCTGTTCTTATGGAGGCCTAAATAAGGAATGAGCTTAGTAACTGAGAGCTGCTCCCTCCTGTTCTGATTCAACGCACTCCTGTCGGTTTGCTTACTCCACATTGCCCGAAGATCCCTCTGGGTTTATGCTCGAGTATTCACACCACGGTGTGTTTGTACTGTATCTGTGTGTTCTTGCACTGCTGCCTGTGTGTGCGTGTTTGTTTGTGGCTCCTGCACGTGTGCCTATCTGCTGTCGGTGTCTGGGGGGTTTCGTTGCATGTATTTGTGCACATGCAGTGTATTTCAAAAACCCGAAAGTCTTTGGACCGCCGCATCAAACAGGACTCTGGATTTCTTAAAGAAGAGGCGGAGGTTCAGTTCAAGGCTCGTAATTTGCAGATGTGTGAAAAGGGGTATGGATTTTAAATTTTATACTGGAATAATGCTGACGTTCCTTTTAGCCGTGCTTATCTTGCATCCTTAGTACGGAGTCTTTGTAACCCGTGCTTGCAGATGGAGCTTCTACCTGAGAAAAGAATAAAGATAAGAGCATACACACAAAAATACACACACAAAAACGCACCCTGGAGGTCCTTACAGGTTGAAAACGTCGAGCTGCTTAGAGAAAACATCCATTACACTCCTAACCAAGCCTGAAAAAAGACCTGTGTACTTTCAAAAAAACATCAACCTGGGTCTGGGATGACCTGAGCGGTAGAGCTGGACTCAGAGAGTACCATGGCTGACAGGATCAGGCCTGTTTGTGTCAGGCAGGTCCCTGCACACTGCACACACACACACACACACACACACACGCACACACGTGTGTCTGTGTTTCTGTTGCCAACACTTTACAAAACTTTCAAGTCCCAGACAGCACAGCCACCTTTTATCTTGTCTAGACTGTGACATCATTAAAAAAAAAAAAAAGAAATTCTGCCAGCTTTCCTCTGGAGATCAAAAACCACTCAGGCTCCCTAAGGTTTGCAAAAAAAAAAAAATGACATTTTAAATTCAAATGTCTGATAACGGCAGCAACAAAGATGGCCCCGACCCAAGCACGGGATGTCAAAAACACACACAAAAACATTCAGGCAGACAACCCTCATGGACTTGAAGATCTGTCGTAACCATTCATGCACTATGCAAACGTATGTGCAGAAAACACACACATATATTATAGCTGGCATGTCACATGGATAAACACTGTTGCTGCCAGTGTGCTTTTAAGACATGAAGGATTTAGCTGGCAGGGATTTTTATTGTTCTTGATGCACTGAAATGCTTCAAGATGCTTCATGTAGGATGTTGTCGTTGTTTGATTAACGATTGGTTCAGCCTGTTTTTGAATGCCAGTGCGCATAAAGAACATGAAGTGTGCGTGTGCGTGTGTGTGTGTGTGTGTGAGAGAGAGAGAGAGGAAAGAGAAAAAATGAAAAGAAAGAACCAGGGGCTTGCTGGCAGGTGACTGTTTGTGGCTTACCATGAGTTGGCATCAGTGGCCAGCTCAAGAAGTGACCCACTGAGCCCAAACGGTGGTCAGTCAAAGACTTCCTCAATGAAGCAACCTGGTGGTAGTTGGCTTAAGCAGGCATTCAGAGTGACATCTGCCTTGCATTTAAAAAATGGAATGGGCTGCACTGGTGGCGACGATGGCGTTGTTGAAGGTAATACGTCCTCTGAATACTTTGGGAAAATGTCATTTTACCTTTCCCTGCAACTTTGCAAGGTAAACAAGAGAATTAACTAATAGCCAAGTTCAGTGTTGTTTGCACAACGCTGCATTCTTTTTGCCAGAGCCCTCTGCATCGACTCCGCCACTACATCACCGAAATTGCCTCATTAATTTTTTTATTCGGAAAGTGTTGTCAATCTGAATACAGCCTCCCAGCTCTCAGAGCAAGACAAGTGGGCAGAATATCAGGCTTTCTCGCTTCTACAGCTGCTCAACAGCGTCGAGTATAAAACCCCTAATCTGAACCTAAAATTAAACAATGAAACACGCGTTGACATATTCCATATTTGTTCAACCAATCAGAGCAACAAAGCGTTTGATATAGACATTGTCATTCAGAGCAGGTAGGTAGCTTCTAACGATAACATAAAATGCAGGAGCTGACAGGAGCTGACAGTTTGGAAAAACCCCAGGAGCAGGTAAAGAGCTGATATGTTGGATCAACACTAGGAACAAAGAAGGAGCTGATAGATGGATTAACACAAGGAGCACATAAGGAGCTAATATGTTGGAAAAACACTAGGAACATGGAAGGAGCCGATAGGTTGGAAAAACACTAGGAACATGGATGGGAAAAACGTGTGGCGCGAAAGCAGAATGGGGAGGAGCAGATAAATAAAGGAGGGAAACCGAGCACCATGAAAACCGCTTCTGTAGGATTTTACAGACTGGTCAACAGTCAGAAATTTGATTAAAAAAAGCAGTTTCTTAATGATATGTACAAAATCTAGTGTCATGTGCGAGAGCTTGTCGAGAGTGAGGAAGATGATAATAAGTGCTGATGAAAAATACCAAAGAGACACAGGCTACTAACTAGCAGTTAGCTAATGTTACACAACACACAGCTAACTCTTCTCTGCTTGTGAGCGGAGTAGACTTTTTTTTTTCCCATACGTTCACCCACCGGTCCAAAGTTTATACAGTTAGCTAGAGCTGCTATTTCAACGGCACTGAGAGTGTGGCGCTCTGAGTAGCCCGAGTGAGCTCTAGTGCTCAGAGTGACTACTTACAAATGCAACCATAATCTACATTCTCCAAGTGCCCCTCTTAATGTATATTACTTTGAGGAAAGCTATGTAAATCACATTTGTACCTATAACCTACTTACTGTACATAGCAAAAAGGCTCTTGGAAGTTATGGCCATAATGTAATAAACACTCACATGCAAAGAGGCAACTGCAGTTGTAACAGGCAATAACTCCAGTGATGTGCTTTTTTAAAGTTTCATTGGGTCCACTTTGGTGCTTGTCACATTTGATTGCCCACAGAATTTTTGATTAAGTCCTTTCACCACCACTCAAAACGGCTGCGTGCTTCCTGTTCTTATGGGCTGGAACTCATGACCCCGCGAAAAAGGCTCATATCACCTTATCTCTCTCAGCTCCCACATCTGCCTCCCTCCTTCCACTCTAATTTGCTTTCCCTCCAAACAGCCACAATTACAAACACAACATGTTCAACGCTCCGGCGAGCTCTTATTATTATCCTCACGTCCTAACTCTTGAAGTAATTCTACTGTTGTGCTCATTGTGAGTCACACTGGATAAGAGAGACCGGCTAAACGCCTCAAATGTAAATGAAATTCTCAAAGATTCTCCGAAAAAGTCAAGCAAATTAGAAGTTAGCTGTAATTTGTCAAGGCAAGAGAAACAATAAAATAAGAAACGCTGGTGGTGAAACAGCTGACACAGCTGTGGGATGTGCACAGATGATTGTTATTATAATTAATTAGACAATGATATATTTATCAAGATTCTCTTTCTGGTTTTCTAACAAGCTGCGTTCGCTGGGATCATAGCTTACTGATTTGTGTTCGTGTTGCACACTCATCTGTTGTTTGCACTTATCACTGCTCTGTGTACTCGGCTCAGCAGCACAGTATAGCCATACATTGAATATGAATGTATGCCTACATGTTAAAGGATATATGCCACAGATGGATCCCACCAAGAGAGACTTAGAATGAGAGCAGATATAGATTTACATACTAATTCCTTCCAGCTGCCTCACGGCTCTCTTTTGATCCGCTATCGCCACTTTTTGAGTCCTTTGACAAAATATGCATGATGTTAGTTTCGACGCTGGCGGTAATATGCTGAATAATGCTCACACCTGTAGCAGGCACCGCCTCACTATCTCTATTCCCCCGGGCCACCCGCTGCCGTCTCGCCACCCCACCTCCGCCATCTCCCCGGCCCCCCATCGAGTTCAAACGACGAGGCCTACCTTCACGCACACACACTCCAAGCCTCTCTCGGGAGGATAAATACGTACACTCCATTAATTCATCCATGTCTTTGCAGACTTCAGTCAAACAATTTTTTTCCTTACTCTTATGGGACTCAAGGACTTTGGCGCGGAGGGCCCGCTCTGTTTACCTTGTACTCCCGGGTGGGATATTTCCATTTGAATGAAAGTGTGTGGGTTGCAGTTCTGTTTAAAGATCTCATCTTCAGACAAACATGTGAGTGAGTGTGCAACTTTCTCATCAAACGCTGTATATACCGGCATTGATTTACAGTATATGTACACATTTAATTAAGTATATGTGTGGTTTTTGTGCAGATGTTAGAGATTCGGAAAATGTATATGCATTTGTGCCAGAGGGTGTTTATGGGCGCAGTGTATGTATCATTTAAGTTCAGATGGGTGGCGCAAATCTTAAATCATGTTAAGCTAGACTTTGAGGTCCCCCCCCTCCAACCTTGCCTGGAGCACACATAGGATGAAAAATGGGTAGAGGCCCCAAAGGAAGGAAGGGGGTCGGTCCATCTGTGAGCTGCATTCAAGGACAACAGTGTTATCCATTTTGGAACAGTATGAAACAAGCCAGTGTCTTCAGTGGGGTTTGGAAATGAGGGCTTCTGGACGAACTGTGGATGGTACTGTTGTGTTGCCAAGCCAACTGTGATGTTGCAGATTAGATGCGAATCATTGACTCCTTGTTTGTATCTGCGCGACTCTTCTCATCCAGAGTGAGAGATAATGAACGAATGTGACTGATTGTTTCTGATCACTGTTGTTGTGGTGAATTACTGCAACAAGAGGGATTGTTTTGCAGCACTCCGGCGCTCATAAAAGCTGCGTTAGTCAACCCCGAGGTGCTGGGGTTTGGGTATATCTATTTATCTCTGTTTTGATCTTGTTTTCCCCTTTCTCTCCTCCCTTTCTTCTCTCCCTTTCTGCCCTGTCTTCCTCCATCACTTCACTTTTGTTTTTTAACTTTCTCGCTTCTCTTTTCTTTCACTCTTTGTGCGTCATTCAACCCTTCTTCTCCCTCCTGTCCTCTCTGATAGAACCGATTCCATCTGCAGATGTCGGCCCGCGTGCCTCCGTCAACCCTGGGCAGCCTGCTGCTGACGGTCCTGCAGGGGAAAGAAGGGGACAGGGACAGGGGAAGCCGAGGGGAAGGCAGCTGGGGAGGAGCGGCGGTGATCTGCCCCGGATGGGAAGAAGGAGGCGACGGGTTGCTGTCTCACCTGCAGACCCACAGCGGTGCTTCCTGGCATTTGTGGGACATTATCAACCTGACCCGCATCTCGGGGGGCGGGGATAGGAGAGGGGATACGAGCGCAGAGAGGAGGGAGGATCAGAGGGAAGAAGAAGCTTTGAAGATCCTCTCCACTCGTTTCCTGCGCTCCCCCTCTCCCATCTCCTCTGTCCTCCTCCTGGGCTCTGACCCCGAGTGCGTCGCCTCGGTCCTAAGGGCTGCACAGCGCCTTGCTCCATCACTGCCGGCGCTGCAGTGGATCATGGGATATCCGTTGTCCCCGGATTCGCTCCACACTCTCGGAGGCCCCCTTGGACTGTTGGCCTACGGGGAGGTCGGCCGCAAGCCAATCAGCTTCTACATCCGGGATGCTTTGCAGCTGATCGGCCGCGCGGTCACTGCGGCGACCATGGTGAGGCCGGACCTGGCGCTGATTCAGAACATGGTGAACTGTTACGACAAACCAAACCGACATGAGCTGCCTTCTTCGGGACAATATCTGGCCAGGTATACGCACAGATGTATTACACACTACAGATAAAACAACAAGTTCACTCAAATTACAAAGAAATATGTTCTGATTTACATCTAGCAGTATCTAATCACATTTATTGGGGGGTACAAATCAAAACTATGATTATCAGAAAGACCAAAGTTGAAATGCCCTTTATTAGCCCCATTTGTGATTTTAGCACTCCCTAGCTATGTTACAACATGACTTTGTACGGTACTCCATGTCATGATACGCAACACAAGGTAACGAGTGCCGAGCTTACAGGTCTTTCTGTTTCCAGCCAACGCCAGCCAGACCCCAGCGTAGGATAGTCTGACTTACCGCACGCAGACTGTTGGTGAAAAGTGTGTAATTGGGCGCCTATTCCCCCCTTTTCTTCCGCTATCTGGGTGTACTGTTGGCAAACCCCCCGTGGCTACACGAAACAAGAACCACCACCTCCGAGCTAGCAACCTGCACCGTACTCAAACACGAACGCGGCACGAACCTAAACAAGCTAGCAGCTGTTTAAGACACTTATAACGCCAGTGCTCACCTACCTACGTGCAGACCGAGTTTCCCTGACACTATTTTGCGGTAGCACCATTGCTGCATTTTGGGTTGAACGCCGATTGCGATCGGTTTAAAGATACGCTAACAAGCCAGAGTGTCTGACACAGTGCTGTGGGGCTAGGTCTGGCTCTGCAAGACTACATGTAGGATGTCCAAAACACTGCCCGTACAGGAGCTGGATGCTTAATGACTCAGCGGTTTAATGGCAGAAAGCTAGGCTAACTAGCTTTCACTTTTATTTACTTTTTTCTTACAAAGAAATCAAGGCATAACAAAAAAGGTGAATATTATAATCCACATATCTTATTGTCAACACGTTTAGGATAGACGTGTGTGTGTGTGTAATTCAGTTGAGCCAACCAAAGACAAATAAACACAGTACAACACTAACTTCATGCTTTAGGTCAGGAGCAAGGTCAGATCCAGAGCTTTACCCTGCAGCTGGAGATTTGTGCAAGAAAACTTCAACCCGGTGGACTTGCACCTCTTCAAAATGCTAAATATCATGCTTCAGGCGAAATTGGGATTAGTAGTGGTCTGTCAGGGCTGAACCTCAAATAGTCTTTATTACCTCTGTAGCCAATAGGCCAACCGGTCACTTGAAGGTCCCAAAAGTGAACACGTTCAACCCTCCAAAATGATATATGGATGACACTGACGACGGCAGTTTAATTCCTCTGGTCACACCACTAAATATCTGTAAGCTCGTTAACTTTCTGAGTGACATGTTGGCATTTCTGTGAGCATTTGCTGGCTCCACTTGTGGTACTGTACGCTCCGGTTGCTGCCCTTGTCTGTCCTCTGCACCACGGGGGTGGCGTCTTCTGAATAGCACTGTCACACTGGGGGTGGGGAGGAGGTCTTTATGGCATACAGATGCACAGACTGACACCAGAGAGTTTTTGTCTGTTTCTCTGCGCCGTTGCCGGCGCTTCAATCCCTGCAGCTTTTAAAAGGGGGCCTCTGACAGCTCTCACGCGCTCTGTCAAGGTGCGGCTGGTGATAACGCATACAGACACACACGCGCACGCACACAGACGCACACACACACACCAGAAAAAACATATTGAAATACATATGAAACCATTTCACTTAAAGCGGAAAAACTAAATCCTTACGTTTGTACACAGCAAAAAAAAAAAAAAAAAACTCACAGACATAACAACGCCTCTTAAGCCATATGTGGCTGATACTGAGTGATGCACCGAAGCTCCGTGCCACAAACTCACTCCAAAGTTAAATATCTCCGCTCTGGCAGTTGACATGATTATTTCTCGAACGGCGCACTGGAAAAAACAGCGTGTATCTAACTTCATGTGGTCGCGTGGCACTGGCTGAGAGAAGGATTTGTGGTTTGAGCTGGGCCCACAGCAAATATTGAACACACACAGCGTCTGCCAGCTGAGAGTGATCATCAACACCACCCACATAATCACAAGCTGGATTCTCACAGTGTTCCTTCCTTTCTGCAGTTTAGTGGAGCCTTGGGATGCCAGAGCAATTTGGCATGGAGGGCCAGAGGCTAAAAACAAGTGGGTTACAAAGCAGTATTATTGTACATTAGGTTTATCGGCTTTCAGTGATTAAAATACTCATTTTTTTCAGCCACGCTAGCAGGTACGGCTGCATTTTCATTTGATTTTTCAATGAAAGGAAAATGAATAGCCAACTGTTTTGACAATCAATGAATCATTTAAGTTTTCTAGCAAAGATATTAAACATTCACTGGTTCCAGCATCTTAAATGAATCTGATGATTTTCTTTGTGATTTATGAGAGTAAGCGAAGCGGAGTTGTGTTTTTGGCTGATGGCTGGAAAAAAGAAGCCATTTGGAGACGCTTTGGGTAAAACCGTTTGTTACAGCCCGAGACATTGATAGTCCCCAGAGGATGAAGCCTACTATTTGGTAATCTATTCACTTTTCTTCTAGTGTTACCAAGAGGCTGACACTAGAAGGCATTTTTAGTGAAGTCGCGTTATCCTTTGAACAATAAGGAAGTCAATCACCCCCTTTTAACCAGTGTGAATCGAGTGCTGGTTCTGGGCTGGTGCTAAGTGCTGTCTTGGAGTAAGTTCAACCTGCAAATAATCGGTTTGCTTTCCCAGTCACTCTATACGCCCCCAGTTTCCCAGCATTGCTCGGAACAACTATGGCAAACTACTATCTCCTCTTTACAAGTGTTGCTCCTGGCTTGGCATGCCTACGTTGGCATCCAAGCATGACTGGTCCTCGCACAACTGTTGCTCCGATTTGCCTTCCATAGTGAAAGTCTTTTGTTTATTCTCCCATGGATGAGCAAGAACATGCTACGCTAGTACTGTTTTTTTTTTAAATACGGTGGTCATAAGTGGTTTTAGTTTAGTCTGTGGTCACAATAACCCTTCCTCCATCCCTGTCGGCTGTCAGCTGCTTCAAGAGTGGGCGCCGGCTCCGAACCAGCACCTGAGCCGCCTTGGTCGAAAAGGGTTAAATAAGTTATGCTTTTATCTCACTCCAACTTTGTCAGGAATTCAGCGAAAGTCACAATTTTGTCTGTGGTGGGCCAATTAGGACATAGTCTAGACTATCAGTATAGGCTATTTATAATAGAGCCCTCCACAATATAGTGTCAGTGACCTTTGTTCCTGGCCTGCGAGAGGCTGATAAAAGAGGTTGTTCTATCGCACTATTCAACCAGGTCCAGGTAGACTCCATGCCCTCTGGTGTACTCCCCGATTCTTATCCCTCCCCTGCAACAGCCAGACATGCCATTGCTCCAGAGAGCTCTAACAAAGCTGAAGGAAGGGAGAGACTTCCACAAGGAAAAGGCAATTAACAGCTCAATAGCCCAAGGGACTGAGCGAGGAAGGCAGGGAGGGAGAAAGGATGTCTGGAGATATAAGCAACGTGGGGAGGCGTGATGGAAGAGAAGAGCGAGAAAAAAAACTGCACCGATATTAGTGTTTCTGATTCAAAGCAGCGGAGCAGAGTAAAGATATGAACAAACTAGCCACTTTTGATGTATTTCTTCCGAATGTCCAGAATCCAAAAAAAAGCTCCCTGGGTGCTTATTCCCAAAAATACATAAGAGAGAAGGGAAAACGTAGTCAAAGACAAACAGATAGATGAAAGAGGGGGGAAGTAGGAAACCGCTATAGGAAGATAGAAATAAAATCAAAGAAACAGGGAGAAGAAACTCATACGGGATGTGGATGTGAGCGGGGAGGAGAAAAGAAGAAGAGGAGGGGAATTGATAGAGGGTTTGTTGTTATCGGAGTGAGATCTGCCAGTCAGTGGCATCTCACTCGACACTGCTGCCACGCTGATTCCATCTCCCCGGAAGAGATTAAAACCACTGAAACAAGCATGCCTCCTATCATCCCAGACAGACAATGACAGAGGGAGTAAACTTTCCTCCAAAACTAAGAGGAGATGGAGCGATAAGGGAGTGAGACGCATGCCTGGGACTCTCTTATAGAGTCATCATTTACCGGCCACTCTGTTGACATTTACTCTCAGAGTGCGTAAACCAGGGGCCAGGTGCTGGTGAGAGGACGCCATCCCTCTCTGACACCGCCGGCCGACTTATCAACCTGCTTTGACATCCACCGTCATTCTCTGAACGCAGCCTCTGGCCCGGTGCGCCACAACAAAACCGCAAAACAACCCGTAACAAAAAAAAAAAATAATTAAAAAAAGGTGCCGCTGCTTGAGTGTGTGCTGTACTTTTCACTCCCCGGCTTTTATCTCCGTATCTCGCACTCCTAATCTCACGTTTTTGTTTTTTTTAATCTCTGGGCACGAATCCAAAAATGTTACAAACTGCGTAAAAAAAAAAAAAAGGGGCGGCTTCACACTCCTCTGCTCGGATACGAGATGCAGAGTGAGTGAGTATGGTTAATTCTTTCGTGGCCAGCCGCAGCCACTACAGTAATATTATATGAGTCTGGAGTGGGTTGGCTTGATGAATCTGCTGTCTGTGGGATATGATGATTCAGCCGCGCTATTACCATGAGTGATTTCAGCTCAAGGCGAGGCTAGCACTTCCGCTTTATGGTCACAGAGACAGAGGGAGCTACTGATGAGGAAACATAAGTTAACGGGAGAATGGGACGGGAATGACTTTGAAATCAGAGGCATTTTTAATCAGCCTCGTGAGAGTTATGGCGCCAGAAACGGGTTTATAAATTGATATTGTGCCGTTGGAGTAAAATCCAATGTGGAGAATGAACAACAGCACGAGCAGAATACAAAAAAAAAAACATCTTACAAAGATTCACATGTTGTATCTTCCTGTGTGTGGTGCAGGCAGGCGTTATTTCAGGCGAGGCTCGGAGGTGAGGTTAATGACCCTCATGATCAATTTAGTCATTTCATTTTTACTTCGCCTGCCCCATATTTAATGCAGAAAGTTCTCCTGCAGTAGCTACATTATATGCTCATCAATTCAACATAGGGCGAAAGAAAAAAGAAGAGAGAATAAAACAAAGAGCAAGAGGAAAAAAGGGCTACGTTTCCGCTCGGCGTTGAGAAAAGGGCTGTGACTACACCAACCTTTTCCATTAACAGCAGGGAAAACTTGCCATTTCTAGCGCTGACCCAGACGTAATCAACAGTCACCGCACGGTTCAGCAGCCATACCGGATGCAGTGATCCCTGCATACTTTAACATTTAAACAACCCCTCGTACAATTTTCACTGACCTCCTGACAATCCCCCACTAATCAAGACATGATCAAACGGTGCTTGTACGCCTTCTCACTGAGACGTCACCCGACGACGTCCACGTGATCAAATGCCAAGACGTGAGCCCACAATCCCTGCGCGGTTCAAGAGGCCAGGGCAGATTTATGTCCGGACTGGGATTGCTCTTTATAATGTATTCCGCCGTAAGGACCGATGCCACCAGGCGAGTGAGACGAATAGCAATGACTGTCTGTATGGACTGGCAGATATGAGGGGACCCTCACTGCACTGCATTAACTTTTAATTATGACTTTCTGGGAGATGCAATTACCCATCTGAGACTGGACTTGCAAAAGCTCCAACACCAGACGATGCCTGTCTGCACCATCATTTGTAACTTTATTTTCTTGCTTTTCCACAGCTTTTCTAATTTGTTTCTCAACCGGCAAGTTTAGTGATGTGTATTTTTGAGGGACTATAATTTCTGTGGCTTTATTACAGAGAAATGTTCTCACTGCTTGTCTTATCTTAAGTCATCCTTGAGCTACGAATCCTATCTTCTAATTACAGAAGCTGTTCCTGAACTCATGGCTGTTCTCTGTCTTATCTCAGACCTTGCTCCTCAAGAATCATAACTAAGAACTGCAAACTCGATCCTCCAGTGAGCTCTTGTACTGTCGTCCCTGTGTCCGTGTTTAGAATGCACCCAAAAACCGCCTGTCTTTCCTAGCTAGAAAAGACAGGTGTTGAATTTTAGCTTCACTAAGTCAGAGGCATTAGGCTTATTATGTTGGTGGAGAAAGAGATATACTGTAGCCTCGACCCTTTAATACACGGCGTGCAAAATTGAAAGCTAACAGGTTGAGATGAGTGTTCGCCTCTCCAACAAACACCGGCGCTAGCTTCTCCAACAATCATTGTTTGAGTAGCCTTTCAATCAAAAATAATTCAGTGTTCATGTTATTCCTCGTCTTCCTTGTCATTGTCATACATAAATACACGCAGTAAAGGGGTTTAGAGCTATTTTAGGACAGGGTCTATGCCAGTCTAGTATGATTCTTCAGTTGAGACAGCTCTGTAATAGCTAAACTCATATAAGTTAGGGATAAGTTAGGGTTGTTTTCCCAAATGCAGTTAGAAAAAATGTTTCTGTAAATTCTAAATGTCATCCTAACTGAGATAGGATAGTATTTGAAGTTTCTGTAATGGGGCCCCTGAACTGCAATAACCCAGTATTGATCTTGCATTGTTTCTCACTTTAGTTGCCTCCTGCTTATTGTTTGTCTCTCTCTGTCCCTTGAGGTTTCTCTCCAACACTTCCTTCACCGGGGCCACAGGCCTCATCCAGGTGGATGCTGGCCTGTCTCGGGTCTTATCCTCCCAGCTGTTCCACGTATGGAGCCTGAAGAGGGGCGCTCTCGGCCAGCCGGCCTGGGTGACGGTAGGCCAGTGGACCAGGGGCAGGCTGGAGTTAGAAGGAGGGATCCTGGGACTGGTGGGAGGGTTCAGGAGCAGCCAGGGACAAGGTCTTGGAGCCGGAGTGAGAGGAGGGGACGGCCAGGGGGACGGTAACGTAGGAGGGCGCTGGAGGCCGGGACTCTCCGTTGAGGGAAACCGCCTGAGGGTGGTGACACTGGTGGAACATCCGTTTGTCTTCACACGGGAAGTAGACGACGATGGCTTGTGTCCAGCTGGTCAGCTCTGTCTGGACCCCAGAACCAACCGATCTGACCTAATCCACAGCCTCTTCAACCAACTGCACAACCCAAATGCGACAACTACGGAATGGGACGGTACTGGTGAGTTTTAATGTGAAATAAATACTGTTATACCATTGATCTTCTATTAAAAAAAAAAAGACGTTTTAGCTTGTAGGGGCATGTGCATGAGTTCTAATTTCTGAAAACGCGGAGCTTCTCTTATGTAAAGTCTCAGATCTCTGGGCTTAGATCTCATCACTATGTCACTGGCTACATCTCCTCCACTCCTCCTCAAGACTGAAGTGGATTTTAGAAGTAAAATCAATAAAGGATCATGGCTGGTCAGTCCGGTTTAAAAATATACCTGGTGCAGTGTCAAGGGCTTAGGTCTACATCTCGGCTTCATGAGTGAAGAGGATTAAAGGCTGTAAATCAATAAGAGATCAAGACTAGCATGTCAAAGAACTACAGGTACTACATCTCTGAGTAGAAGACTACTCATCCAACAGCCTACTGTAAGGCAGTGAAATATACAGTCAGGCATCAAACTTTTTTAACTTACTTTTTTCAGCAGATGGCCAACAGAAGACTTGCTAATAGGAGCCGGCATCTTTTGGACAATGCAAGAAGTGAGGAGAGTAAATGGGTTTTTATTTCTGTAGCCAGTGTTTCAAGAGCGAGAGAAAATATCTGATCACATATTCTTCTTGGGTGGCGATAGTGCAGAGATTTGTGCCAAGTTTCAAAAGTAATTGGCATATTGATTTGTGGAGTTTGCGTAAAGGTTTGGCAGAGAAAATCTAAATTGCGAAAATTGTCAGAAAGTGTTGTCAATCTTGTCAACTCCTCTCGCCGTGACCAGCAGCCCTATTGCCTATCGTTGGTCGAGGAGCCTATAGCAAACAGGCGCGTAACTTCTAAACAGAGTCACGTAAATTGTAAGTGTTTGATAACCACTTATAAGGGGCCATTGCGAAAAACCAATATATCAATATCGCAATTTCTTACGCGTCAGCAACTGATATGAATACCTAATTGGACTGATTCTCCATCATTGCTTCTTCCCCGTCAGAGCTACCAGAAGACCTCAGAAAGTGCTGCTACGGGTACTGCATCGACCTCTTAGAGAAACTCGCGGAGGACATGGGTTTCACCTTCGACCTCTATATTGTGGGCGACGGGAAGTACGGAGCCTCGAGCGGGACGGGGCGCTGGACGGGACTTGTCGGGGACCTGCTGAGCGGAACGGCTGACATGGCTGTCACCTCCTTCTCCATCAACTCTGCCAGGAGCAGGGTCATCGATTTCACCTCGCCCTTCTACTCCACCAGCTTGGGCATTCTGGTACGATCGCTTGAAGTCGTGATTAGTTTGCCCGAGTTTGTACTTTAATGATGGCAGAAGACACGGGGGAATGTCCTAAAAAAAAAATATACCGCATTTGATTTGTCAGTCTCTCTCTCTCGCTGTGCCCTTTTTCAGCGTGATTTGATGATGTGGTCAGCAAATGCTTAGTTTCGCCCCTATGCCCTTCTCACCCGGTCTTCTGGTGAGGGAGAGGAGATCATTAGCGGTGTGTAATTAGTTTCTCGAGCTTTACTGCAAACATATTAATTCTGAAAGTTGAAAAGGAACGACAGTTTAAGAGAGTATGAGTTTGAGAAATGTGCCGTCCGGGCAGAGTCGAACATGCTGCTTACACTTTGATTGTTAACGTGTTCCCCATGTGCCTCGTAAACGGAAATTAACAAAATGATCTGAAAAACTAAAACTGCTATCTGAAAAAGGGATTTCTCATTTGCAAAAGCTAACTGCCCTTGGTAAGAGAAGATTACTGACAAACTGGAGGTTGAACTACAATCTCAATTTGTTCAAAATACATCATGGCCGTTTCTTGGATTTGTTTTTTGACTTACCAGGTTCGTAGCCGGGACACTGCAGCCCCCATCGGAGCCTTTATGTGGCCTCTCCACTGGTCCATGTGGGTGGGGATTTTCGTCACGCTACATCTCACCGCGCTCTTCCTCACCTTGTACGAGTGGAACAGCCCCTTCGGCATGACACCCCACGGCAGGAACCGGCTGCGTGTGTTCTCCTACTCCTCCGCCCTCAATCTCTGCTACGCCATACTGTTTGGACGCACTGTCGCCACCAAGGTAAAGTAGCTCGCCGCTGTGTGATAAATAGGCATCGTGCCGGGCGGGGCAGGGAATTGAAATTGCAGCGAAAGGGAGGAGGAGGGGGGGGTGCGCCTTATGGGAAAGAGTACACAAACAATAAGGGTGAGTCGAGAGGAGGAAGTTAGAGGAGAAAGAGGCATGGAGACAGATGATAGAGATGGCTGGGGAGCGGAAAAGATGGATAGGGGAGAGGTTAAGAAGGTAGGCAGTGATGAAGTACAGAGGTACAGGGAGGATAATGCACATACAGGGAGGGAGAGGGGAAAGGGTAAGTGGGCCGACAGAGATTGAAGGAGTTATGGCGGGGATGATGGGGATGGATGAAGGCGGAAAGGGAGCGACCCAGTAGAGGTTAACTCCCCGAAGTAGTCGGATTCAAAGTTGAAAACAAGAAGGTAGGTGGAACGGGGGGTGGCTGGAAAGGTGAGAGTGCAGACGGGGAAATGGGTTTCAAAAAGAAGTTAATGGGAAGGTTGACAGGAAGATGGTGAGGAAAGGTTGAAAGGGTAAGTGGGCAAGCAGAGATGAGAAAAGCAACAGCAGTGAGGGTGACGTGGTGGTGGGCAGACAGAGGATGATGTAAATGGGGGAGAACAAGTGGGTGGCCAGAGTTTGGGGAGCCGGGCAGTGAAGGTCAGTCGGTAGTATGAGAGAAAAATGTGTGAGACGAGTGATGACTGAAGACGAATGGATGTCAAAGCCTCAGGCAAATCTGTCGATTAGGAAATACGTAGCCAGGCGAAAAACAATCCCTTTCCTTCTCGGCGTAAAGACATTGAATGTACCTTTGCAGTAACATCATTCTTTAGAACTCGGATTTGATTGTCAGGTTTGACTGATCGTGTCACACCCACCGTCACACTGCCGCACATACCCAGCCACAATGACAAACAACTGTCCCCTGCGTTCTTTGCTTTTTAAGCAGCCCAAATCCATCATTATGATAACTTATGCTTGCTCCTCAAATTCATGCAGCACATGCAGATAAATATCTGGAACATCATTTGCTTAAAATTATTCCTGTCTAGTGAGTATGCACCCCATAATAATATTTCTTAAAGCGCATATTCACACTCTGTCCCTAAGGGATGCGGTGCAAATGACTTGGCCGGAATGGAGGCGACGTGATTAGAGAGACCTTCCTGTAACTGAAAGGTCACAGGTTTGATCCTCGCGACTGGCAATGTGTCAATTAACAGGTTGTGTCCGTTAGCAGCATTGCGACCTGTTAAAAAAAGTGCCCTTGAGCAACACTCTGACCCCCCCTGTGCTGGGTCAGAGCCAAAGAGTCGTGATTATTTAGGCTACGGGAAAGACAGGGGGCAAATAAATTGATTGCTAAACTGCTAACGATAGCTTCTTTTGGCGGGAGTCAGCGACTGCAGTGTTGCAGTTTTGATAAGATTGAGCCGATATAAGATTTAAAATGTTAAGTCTTCAGAACAAATCATAGTTTCCCAAACTAAAAAAATACAAGATCATTCCTTCTGAGGCTAAGACGCGAGTCAAGTCAAGATGAAAGTTTGTGGTGTAAGTTTTTGGGATGATAGGTTAAGTAGGTAGGGAGGTTAAATATTAATTCAGCACTCACAAAGTTACTGTGTAGTGTCTCCTCGCTGTTCGGAAGCTGCTCCTGGTTAGTAAGTAATATAACAGGTCAGGCCTGCCTGGGGGCTAGCCGGTTAGCATGCTAACTTCAGTCGATACCTCTGCAACACAATACATAAAGTCAAAACTCTTATTTCTTGACGTTTTGTTGAGAGTTTGTTTATTTGCGAATGTTATAAACTAAAGTTCTCACACATCGCACCTTTAACACTTCAGCTATCTGCCCAGTTTACTTGTGTTACGCCTACAAAACATTAGTTGTCGCCATCAAAGCCTTTTTTGTCATTTAGCGTTGCTAAAACGTCAATGAGCGCCAAGTCATAGGTCTTCCTCCGTCATCGTCGTAAACCACCCCAACTCATAAGCCATACATTCTCGACATAGCAGGCTTAGCAACTCTGTCTGAGGGGGACGGGGCTTCAATTGCATTTTGCGCGTTAGCATTATTAGAATTTCCCGGGGATAGCTTCCGAGCACATTGTGAAATGAGGTGTGCATTCGTAAATAGTCGCTCCCAGAGCAGCAGAGTGCACTCCGGGCCTCTCAGTCTGTGGAGACGGAGCAGAGCAGTTAGTCGGAATGGCAGTCCTGGCTAAATGTAGCATCTGAGAGGCTGAGGGGTGGATTAACCGAAATAGTTCAACACGCCTGAGTAGAGATGAGTGATCCTTTCTGAGGGGGAAATGCATACATTGGAGCAGCAAGGGCACCCTGATCGTTATACCATCAGCTAATCACCACGGTGCAAAGAAGAATGTTTCAAATTGTCCTATAGTTCACGTTTCCTCCCAAAAAAAACAAAAAAAAAACAATGCTACCCTAGAATTTCTCACTTACGCTGTGCATGCCTCCGTCCCTCGATCCACCAGCTAATTATGAAGAGTTCACCACATCCGGAACGCCTTCATAACAACGGGTTACAACCTTGTTTGTATAATTAACGTCTCATTAATCTCCAGCCCTTAAAAACACTCGCAATTCATCTCGTTTTCTTCTGTTAAGTGGATTTTAATTGGTGGCGTAAATAAATGAAAACTGTGTTCAGGTGGATTCATTCCCCTAGGCATGCAATTTCACGGAAAAGATATTTCTGATGTGTCTCGCAAACAGTCACACTTTGTTGTGTTGTTTTTTTTTCTCTCTCACGCATTAGCTCTTCCCCTGGTCTGCTTTGATTAACATGATTACCCTTACTGGGGGGTTAAATTGGGATTTTTTTTCATGGCGGAGAAGGAGAGTGAGGAGGAGGTTGAGTGAGCTTCTGGGGAAGGGGGAGGGGGGGCTCTGCATCTTATGTCAACACCTCAAAGCTCCTTTCACACATTTGTATTTTTTGAGTCTCTTTAGTCCTTATTTGTCATGTTTTCTTTTTGTTATCCTTCCTCCGTGTTGTTTGTTTATTATCGGTTTCATTTTTTTTCCTGACATCTCGACACCTCTCAGTTTCGAGCGTCGATATTCTTAGTTTCGCTCGGCATCAAAAGATCTATTTTTTCCCCTTTTTGATCCATTTAATTATTATTATGACTAAAGCCAAACAAAAATAATAATTCCAAACAAAAAAATATCTCTTCTCGCTCTTGCAGACTCCCAAGTGCTGGACCGGGCGCTTCCTGATGAACCTGTGGGCCATTTTCTGCTTACTGGTGCTGTCCAGCTACACCGCCAACCTAGCTGCAGTCATGGTCGGGGAGAAGACCTTCGAGCAGGTCTCTGGAATTCATGACGAGAAGGTTAGACTGCATGCAAGGACACCGACACGCATGTCGGCGCGCCGCACACACACATACAGGCCTACTGCTACATGTACACACAAACTAATCTGACACAAGGACAGGCTAATGAGCAACGAGTGGAATTATTTCAGAAGGATTACCGCCTTTCCGCATCCCCTAAACCCTGCGGGGAGTTCAGGGCTCGGGCGAAACTTGATATCCGTATCACCTCCACCCTCTCTTCCGCCCATGTGTCACTTCCTCAGCTGCACCATCCCTCCATGGGCTTCCGTTTTGGGACGGTGCGGGAGAGCAGCGCCGAGGATTACATGAAGAAGAGCTTCCCGGAGATGCACGACTACATGAGGCGCTACAATCAGCCCACCACCCCAGAAGGCGTGCATATGTTGAAGTAAGACACGAGCACACAATGCACATATGTTAACAGACCTCGTTTCGACACAAATGCAATCTAAACAACCCGGCCTGCGGTTGTCTGTATTCCGTGCACTCACTCGTCATGCGCTCGTCGTGCATAACAATTCTGCCCACTGACAGCGAGAGCAAACATGGCAGGTTCGTGTTCTCCAAAATGTGTCACCCAATCACATTATGATTCACACTTTGGATGCTTTGATTTCCAGCTAAGTGAGGCTGTTTTTTTAACGTTTCTACCTACTGACTTTTTCAATGTAGAATTAGTGTAATAGCTCAATTTGTTGTGCATTAGGGTTGATTTCCCCTTTGATTTTTTTTCTGCTTTTCTTTTACACCTGCAGTGATGTTGTGTCTAACCCACCGGTAGATGTTTTTTTTTTTTCTTTTTTTTTACTACAGCGAACAGGCTGTTTGCTTTTTCATCTGACAGCGATACGATCAAACCCCCCCCCCGCCTATATTTACACCCTGCATCAGAATGAGCTTTCCCTTATCGAGAGACACATTCCTGCGCAAAGTGTAAGCGAGGTGAAAGCCTACGAATTACATAAATGTCATTAACAAAGCTCCTCCACATTTGAGGGAAAATATTTTGGTTCGTTAGAAGTGTTGAATGTGGAGATGAATGAGGGTCAGGGACAAAGTGATGTAAAAAGGGCCGAGGATGGCTGCATGAAGAGGGCGTCGGATGGGGGATTGCAAGCAGATGAAAGCGGGGAAGGCGAGGCAAGTTTATTTATATGATGCGTTTAATTCACAAAGGCAGTTTAAAGTACTTTACATAATGCAGTCAGTGAAAACAAGAAAAAACGGGCGAGGATTCAGTAGACTTTAAAAAAGATAGAAACAGAGAATAAAAAGAAAGTAGTTTAGGATGATAGAGAGGGGTTAACGTATGGACACAGAGCGCACTTAAGTCCTGCCCAATTCCAGACGGTAAAACAAATCATCAGCTCTCCACTGACTTCTGCTTTGTGTGAAGGTGCCTCCTTGTCGCTTCCATTTTCTAGCAGACAGAGAAATGTCCAGAATTTGCTAAGTGGTGTGATGCACAACCGACGGGGTAAAGTAGTCTTTTTTTATTAAAAAAAAAAAGCTGTCAAACCGAAAAACTGAGCCGTAAAGATGACAAAAGTGGTTACAGACGATAAGACGCGAGGCATCAGCAGGACGGATGGGAAAAGCGGGGGGGATCCTAACACTCGGTGTGGCTACATATTCATCAAGCAGTTTGTCAAGCAAGTAACTAAGCCGTGCAAGTTTTAGATCTTTGTTAGAGTTAATGACGATCTTGTGCGGCCATTTGAATGAATAGTTAATTTGATAGGATAATGGTGCGAGGAGGGGGGCGCTGAGATAGACCGACGATACCGAGTCTGCCAATCCAAGTCTAATGTTTCTGTGTGATGCCTCGTGATCCGACTTTATTTTTGACCATAGCATCACTCAGGTTTTTCATCGTACGTGTTGGTAAACACATGTTCCCACATCTAGCAAAACTCATTTCTCTGCCACAGCTGAGGATAGGACCGTTAATGGTTTTGCAAGATTTGTCCGTGTCCGTCTGTTTGCCAGCGATGGAAGACAACGGCAACAATACATTCATCCTTTCACGTTACTGGTGTCAGATTTTCAAATCTCATTTGCGCACGTGAAATAACATTACATCTTTTGTTTTCATATTTTTAGGTTCGTGTCTTGATAGTTGGTTGGTGCGTCAGCAGGATAATACGCAAAAACTACTGAACAGGTTTCCACAAGACTTGGACGGAGGATGGGTCTCAGGCCAGAATAGTCACCCCAGTAACGCTTAATGCGGATCCGTATAAAAGGATGAAGCCAGGAACTGTTTCTCGCGTTCACAACATTGCGAGATAGGGCATTTTTTAACATGTTCATGAATTTGTCAGGGAGTAACGCACAGATCTTGATGGAAAAAGCAGGCATATCGGGGTGGTTGGTACAATTTGATGCGGATAAAGGAGACTTTTGGGCCTTGGTGGAGGTATGCACTCTACTGACTGCCCTTCTAGTTTAACTTAGTTGCTACTACGTATCTCAAGTTGAGGAAAAGTGATAAGAAAACTTAACAATGCCACAGTGTCCTGGCGTCCATTGGAGTACACCAGCTCAGGTTTCTTAGAACCAGAATAATTGTTTTTCGACTTACGCGTCTCTAACAAGGGTAGTCCAAAAGCGTGATCATCACCAGCATGCTTCATGTAAGCGCACTTATTAATGAGGCATGTCAGCTCAGTTACACCCCTGTGGTTTTTGCAGAGAAAGACAAAAAAGGGAGCCACACAGCACACCTGATGGGCTTTTCGGTAAAAAGAAAGAAATTAGAATTAGGCACTTTTAATTAAATGTGTCTTTTAATCGAAATCAAAACACCGTGTTTTAAGACCCTCTGTTGTAATTACTTTAATAACTTCAATTAAACACACAAGGGGGTCGCATAGACTCATACATGGATAAACAGAAGAAATGAGATTCGCAGTGGTATCCAGATCCTTTACCTAAAGAGCCCTTTCCCTTCTCTCTTTGTTATTCTGACAGAGGAGCAGAGTTTGTCTCATCAAAAAAAAATCAGATTTTAAGCTAAAGTCATGATTCGTGACATTACAAATAATTTGTAAGCCAATCCTTGTCCAATATTCAGCATACACAAGTGTGATGTGGGAACCTGAGCCCTCCAGCACGTGTGAATCACGGCTTATTAACCGCGCTCACGGAGAGCTGCACCACTCCCAGCAAACGCATTCACGGCTATAACCACATCCTCAGACACAACGCCTGCTACCATAGAACACCAGCAGAGATGCTGAGAGATACTGCATGTGCTGACTTTGTGATACAAGTGGCAAGATACAAAGCGCTGGTTCAGAGAAAGAGGATGAGAGCGGGGGGGGGAGAAGATGAAGGCGGCGTTTGTTTGCGCGCGAGGCGAAGCAGAAGTGGAAGTCACAGCAGTGCAGAGAGCCGGAGTGAGGCAGTAAAATACTGTGTCGGCAGAACTACTGACCCCAATACCGCACTCAAATCTTAGAGGGGGGAAAAAAAAAAAAAAACTCACAAGCCTTCTCCTGGAGAGACAGAACGCCCAGGGGCTACACATACAGCTGCACATAAATGTATAGCCTCATGGGAAAATAACGCAAGCACGTACCCACACACACGGGCTTACGGGTTAGTCGTAGCTACACACTTTCATGCCTACGTACACGCACGCTCTCTCTCTCACACGCGCACGCACACACACACACTCGAGGGCAGGCATCGGATAACTTCCGACCCTCTTTAGTCCCAAAAGAAGTTTCTATCCTCTCTTCTCCCTGTGCCTCGCGTTTGACAGGTCTAGGCAGAGAAAAACAGACTTTTTTTTTTTTTCTGCTTTGCCAGCGCAGCAAAGACTTTGTAAAGTCAACCTTTTGTTTAGTGGCAAACATCCTGAATAACAACGAGTTTCAGGTAATTTGATAAGTTTGCCCTACTCTTTCCATTAGACTGTCTGCGCTTTTTCCCAAAAAATGCATCCATGCTTGTTTATCTTCAGCCACTCAAATTCTGTGTCCGTGTATATGCGTGTGAGTGCAAACTTTGTGTAATTGTGAGTTTATGCGTTGATTTGGACAGTCTGGGCGCGCGCGTCAGGGAAACGTCTATCTTTTTCTTCTTAATCGAATGTGTTTGCATGAAGGTATAATATTCAAATCGAGTGCGTTACGCTTGGTATCCTGAAACTTATCTCCTGGCGGCCCCGGCTGCACACAGAGGAGTGGTCTATAATTAAAGGTCAATTAGGGTCAATTGGATCGATATTGCAGAAGCAGGAGAGTCTTCAGCAGTGTGTTTATTGCCTTATCAGTCCGCCACAGAGGCTGTTGGTTCAGGTAATGATGTATGTGTTTACACAGTGTATTAGAAAGCAGTTAATCTCATCCCCTGTATAAATGACAAAGTGGGATGACAGCCACAAACACAGGATCCTGCACGGGATCTGGGGAGTCTGAGGAAGTTTGGCGAGTTAATCTGATTTACAGGTTTGTTTGTTTTTTTTCAAACGTTGAGATTTGTTGTCTTCAATTAATGCTTCCCTCTCACTCTTGTGATGTGTGTGTCGGTGGTGAAGGACAGATCCTCCTACCCTGGATGCGTTCATCATGGACAAAGCCCTGTTGGACTTTGAGGTCTCCATCGACGCAGACTGCAAGCTGCTCACCGTGGGGAAGCCTTTCGCCATCGAAGGTACACAATCAGACTCACACACAGTTGTTTTCACATTGTACTGGCTCGGTTTGTCTGATAACGTCGTGCTGGTGTTGTTCCTAAAACATCGTAATTTATGTTGTTCCAGGACGTTCATTGCGACTGACCAATCACACTGCTGTGATTTTATAGCCTTGCAACTCGTGTTGGTGTTGTTCCAGGAACATCGTAATTTATGTTGCTCCAGGAACAAAGTACAAAGTTCACATCTGAAGCAAGTTGTTTTGGCTGAATGGCTTAAGTACAGGACTCTCGCCCAGTAGACTGGGGTTTGCATCCATACTTCTCAATTCTTTTTAAATTTTGTTCACTCGTTGTTTCCCTTTTTTTCATCAGTTTGCTTCGGCAGCAAGAATACTTGGTTAGGTTTTTGAAAAAGATGGCTTGAGTTCAAATGAACTATTTTGCAACATAAATCACGTCAGTTAACCTCTCCCAGGGATACCTTAAAGGTGCAACATGTAAGCATTTTAGTTTAAAACATTAATTTGAACTAAAATGATCACCTAAATGTGAATAAATAACGGTTTTGACATCTATGTATTGCCTTTCAGAGATATCTATTAATGTTAGCATTATAGCCCCCAGCCACTTTGTACCTTCAGAGATAATAGTCTAATAGTAAGCAACGACAACACTCCCCCCGGTGCTCTGAGGTCTGTGCAGAGTCAGCTAATATGCCTGCTCGGCGCTCGGTTAACTGAGCCTACTAGCTAATTGCAGCTACAATTAGCAGCAGTTGACGGTTGCTCAACTTTGTCTGGAGAATGAATTCTACAGGTGGCCAGTTCTTATATATTGCAACTTATATTCTTTGTAGCAGATACATTGTTTTATATACTGCCAGGTCTGTCTCTTTATTTCTGTAAAAACACTTTTAAATGCTGCCACATAAATCAAGACTGCTATGACCACTTGACTCCAACATTTACACTAACCTTGAATTCATAATATGTGTACTCTTGAACCGAACACGTAGTCTTAATATCATAAAATAAACTGACCTTGTGGGGACCTGCTTTTTGTCCCCACATGGCAGCTGAGTCCCCACAAGGTGACTTAATGAAAGTGTGTCCCCACAACGTGTTGAAGGACAAAACACACACACACACACACACACACAAACACACAAACACCAACATAAACCAAAAGTGGCTCATGCGCTCACTCATGTAGAAATACCGAGCCTGTACACACACACCACATATACTTCTGTAGACCACAGGCTCTCTCTTTCATGCAGGAAAGACAAACAAACACACACACACACACACACCTCTTCATGCATACACATCTTCACACACAAACACATTTATGGCGCGTATTCACACACACGCATTCTGGGAGATCAGATACTGTGGTGTAGTTACATGACTGACAGAAGAACACGATGATTCGCTGGATGAGCTTCACGCTGCAGGGTAAAAAGTACTCAACCATCTATTATTCACAACAATGCCCAGTCAGAACACTTTGTACTTAAAGCTCACAGGTCGAACTAACTGCAACAGTCATGAAGCACACAGACAAAGCCACTCCCAGTCAAAAAATCTGCTAATGATCCACACAGGGGGTAATTATATTCAAGTTCTGGCACGTTGCTACTGTGAATGAGGGGTATTATGCTACTATAAATGAGTGTGTGTGGGAGAACCGATGGTTGTGTTCGTAGTGGTGTGTATAATGATTATGTGTTCTGGTGCCATTCTTGAAGGAAATTGTTTTCCTTTCAGACTTCCAGACGGAGGGCATTTTTTGTTTTGCTTTTTTCATTTCATCACAGTATCGCTTCTCCTATCTGAAAATCATCATACGAACCATGCGGCAAACAAGCCCAAAAAGACCGGCTGCAACAATACAGCACCATTTTCAAGCTTTTTACGTTCACAAAGTAACGTTTTCCCACCATTTGGCTCCCTCTTTCACATCACCCATCTCCTACACTTATTGAAACTCCAAACTGATAGCCCGGCATGTCGAGGACGTTTTTTAAAATACTACCAAAATACAGGTGCTTGCTGTTGTGGAACATGCTGACCTACATGTACCGTGCAACGTTTTTCAACATCCTTCAGGCGCCGACGATCCTTAACTGAGTAGGCAAGCATAACTGCAGCGATGCAAGCTGCCAGTCCAAAAAGTGCAAGACAAGAAAGTTTGATCCTGTCAGAAAGCATGGGGATACTTCGGTTACAGCGCTGATAAACATTTTGCTCAGTAGCTGATGATACATTGCAAGCAATTAATCATGTTATTGATAAAGTTAACGTCTTTGCGCAAGTATTATGCCCAGATGTACGCAATTATGACGAGATACAGCAGTAACGACAGTAGCAATAGGAGTAGTTGCCTTCTCGCTGTCTGAATACATATGAGCAGTGAGGGAAAACTGTTTCACTTTCTGAAATAAAGCCTGCTGGCGACCGGTCAAAAGAAATTATGTCTCATTTCTAATAAAACTCTAGGATGACCGCTTATTGCGGTAAATAAAAGGTTCCCACCATTATTGCCACTTTTACTGTATTCCAGTCACATGTCATCTGCACGTATAGACACCTTGCGAAGGTGACTTTGAAGCAAAAAGAATTCGCTGGCAGAACACATTTATTGGATGTATCAAGCATTTAACCTCTAACCCAAACTTGGCTTTGTCACTAGAGGGTACAGAATTAGTGTGTGCGCTCTGGCGTACCTTTATGTGCATGCACGTCACGCCAGTGTGTGTGTGTGCGTGTGTTTTAGTTTTTCTTCTCTCCCACCATCTCTGAGACAGGCACACACAGACACAGAGACAGTAAATACACAGTAGTGAGGTTGCCACATGGGACCAAACACCAACTTTGATACCATTTCTCTGTCAATCAAAGCGTAGCCTCGGAAAGACCCCACTCCCACGTTCCCCTGCTCGTTGTACGACTCCCGTTTCACTGGAGATTATCTATTGCTTTTCTTCTCTGCATAAGGCGAAATGAGCCGAGAGAGACGTCGCCGTAGCATTACTCATCACTGCGAGGCGGAGAAAAGCGCGTCTCATTGGCATGTGGAGCAGGTCAGTTTGATGACTGCTTGATTCACTGTCGACACGAAAAAGGCAGGCGCGGATTCCGTGCTTGCCTTTGGTAATTAGTCACCCCCACGGCTCTGAATGGGATGAGAGTGAATACGACTGCATGGTAGAGGAGGAGAAAGCAGGAAATGGCCCGGACAGGAAGGAGAAGGCGAGAGGACAGATTATGAGATGAAAAAAGTAAGTAGGAGGAAGAACAACAAAGGTAAAAAAAAAAAAAAAAAAAAAAAAAGCAGGGGAGGGCCTGAGAGAGGGAGAGTGAGCGAGGTGGGAGTTGAGCACGAGAAGGAGATAGAGGGCTTTCATTTGCCCACTGCCAGTTTGCGCCTTTCTGCACAGCGAGTGATAAAAGACCAAGCCAACAGAGTCCCCTAATCAAGACAAACCTTCACCCGGCACAGATGGAGTGAGGGAGGGGAAAAAAGGACAGAGAGGGAGAGAAAAGGATGGAAATGGAAGGGGAGGGGGGGGTGAGAGAAAAAGAGAGGATGTGTTATTTGGTCATACAGGAGGATTTATAGAGCGGTTTGTGGTCAGGAGATACAGAGAGACGGAGGAATTGGGGGGACTTTGGAGCCGCCGCAGGCACAAGGTGCTCCCGCGGAAATCTTCAGGCTACTTAAGTGGAGAAAGATGCGGGGGTGTCGCCGAGCGCCCGTTTGCACTGAGTGCTGTTGGGAGATGTTTACGACAGCCTAGACACACCCCATTAATAATATTGCCGCTGAACGCGCTGCCTGCTCGGCTGTTGTTGTTTGTTTGTGTGTGTGTGTGTATACGTGTGTGTCCCTGCGTGCATAAGTGGTCGGCACAAGCTCAGCGAGGCGCGACGGAGCCGAGTCTGAAGATCAAAACGAGACGGGCGAGATTTTGTTGTCGGGGTGAGACGCCTTTGTCTGCTTACCTCCTGCGTGTGGGGTAATGTGATTAGAAGGGTTTAATTCCAAAGTTATACAGCCTCCATTTAGAAATAGACGTCTCACAGAATGCACCGGTAGAGCGAGTGAATAAATACAGTGAATTAAATCGTGTAGGGCTGGGCTGATTAGGCTATTTGCAAAAAACAAAACAGCAACTATTTTTGATAAGCTGTTGATCATCGAAGCCATTTTCCGCGCAAAGATGCAGATCATTCCCTGCTTCCAGCTTCACAGTTTGGTGAGTATGGTGTGTTTTCTCTGTCTTAAAGGGTAACTCCGCCAATTTTTTTTCACATTAGACTTTGTTTACAGGTCTCTCTGAGTTCAACTGCATATGTGGAAAAAGGAGATTGATTTGCTTTTTGTGGCTCCGGAAGAAGCTGCATGTTATCTGATAAACTGCCTCCAGTGATGTCACTACAGTGACTAAGCTGCATTGTGGGTGATGTAGGCACCAGGTTTTTTTTGAGTAAAAAGGTGATGTCTCTGGTTCTGCTGTAGGTTTTTTATCATTTGATTTTAAACTGCCCATAATGATAATGTTATAGGAGTCCTTTTCAACACCTAGAGCCTACACAATGCAATTTAGCCCCTGAGTGACATCACTGCAGCTTTAAAGTAAACAAACTTGTACTCATTGTGTTAAACACTGTTTCGGTCTAAGTCAGTCTAGTCAGTTGACGTTGTGGGGACCTACTTTTTGTCCCCACATGGCTGATGAGTCCCCACAAAACGACTAAATAAAAGTGTGTCCGTAATGTGTTGCAGGACATACCTCATTTTCACATATGCAGTTGTACTTTTAGTAGTTTTATTATGGGATTGATTCATCCGGAGGAAACATTTCTGACCAAGTTATGTATCAAGAATAAGATTAATTGACAATCAAAGTAATCTCGAGTTGCGGCCCCTAAAATTGTGGCTGTTCCACAGCACTTCAATATAACTATAAATATGGACCTTCTCGGGCTGGACATTAAATCGATAGTATACAATTAGATATTACTAAATTCTTTCCAAGCTACATTTACTTGTATTGCTTTTTTTAAATAAATGTCTTAAAACTACACGAACCAATGACATCTAAGCAGAAGTCCAACAGACCAATCATCCAGCAGCTGCGTATCTTTAACTGTTCGTGTTGTAATTAAACAGGACATCATAAAGAAATACATGCATTGATGCACAAAGAATTGCTAAATTTGCAGTTAGAAGTGAATCTGCTAATTCATCTTTTAGCTACATCTGCCAACCCTGATCCATACTATATAAAACTGCTCTAAAGCTGATTGAATTACTACAATCGGTGCCAAGTTCATAGAAGCTTTAACATTTTCTACATTTCAGCTGAAAATTAAATAAGAACAGGGGGGGGGATGCTTTGGCAAACGGAGTTACGTGATTTATATTTCCGGCAGCGATGAATAAAAGACCAAAGAAACGCTTCATAAAGAAAGTCAAACTTCATTAACAGTAATGAAAGAAAAATACTTAACAGTGGCCCGTGTTTGATTTTGGAATAATCGTTGAGAAACTCGCAGCACAAAAACACTAAAGGAGGCAGTGTTCGGCTGCAATGTAGTACCATAAAAGATTTATAATTTTCAAAGTTATCGATGATTGAAAAGGTTACCTTCCTGATCTTTGTTTTGAGGTTGTGCATTTTTTACAAATTTAAAAAAAGTGGGGGGGTTTTTTCGGAATAAAACTTGATGTGCCCGGGGTGTGTCTGTGAGTGAGGTGTGTGGGAGATTTGAGTGACAGCGCCGGGACTCGAGGCTTGTGATGGAATATGCGGATGTCTCGGGGAAAGAATCAAAAACAAATGACAAGCGGCTGCCCACTTTTATTCCGCCGTTTGACTGAGTGCTGTAAAGAAATAAATGCAGACGGAGATGGGCTGATGACAGGAAGAAATGCCGTCTGTCTGCCGGGGAAGTAAAAGAAAGGGGAGGGAGAGACGTACGGAGACAAAGCAATGGACTCGGGAGAGGAGCCGGAAGATAAAGAGAAGAATGGAGTGAAGCAGAAATTGAACGAAATTGAAGGGATGACAGAGATAAGGAGCGGGCTAATAGAGGGAGAGACCAGCGGCGATGGTGGGAGAGGAATGACCTCGGACGGGGGAGAGAGGAGGGATGAGAGGATGAAAATGAGGGTGGGAAGGGAAGCGAGGGTAGGAGCAAAGGGACGGTAGCTTAGACAGTCTTTGTCATGTAGGAAGCAGAGTGTGACAGTTATGTGAACCTTAGCTATTCTCTCTTTGTGTCCGCAACCTCCCATCTGGCTCACACACCTTGACAGCCGACACACACATAAACACACTTGGAAAAACAGCTGCCAGGTCCGAGTCAAACACACACACACACACAGACACACACAAAAAGCACTGTTGGCGTGACTGTCTTTGACTGCAGTACAGATGAAAATGAAACAAGCAACCCCGGGAGATCGTGTATAGCGATAAATCTCCGAGAGGGCCCTTTTGATTCTGAGCTGAGGGACAGATTTCCCTCATTTTTTTCGGACCTGCAGGAATGTGAGCCGTAATGCAAAACAGATGCAGTTTCAAAGTCTTGAGCAGGGGCCGAGCGCCGCTCCTCGCCAGCTTTCAGGTTGTGTAATGATACATGAATGTGCCGCTTTTTTTTTGAAAATGAAAGCGGCGGTAAACGCACTTGAATCCGCTACTTAATTAAAAATATTACAGTTATATAATTTTATTGCTTTGACTACTGTATATTTTATTGCCGTGTCTGGTCTCATTACTCCACGAACTGCCGGCGTTTTTTTGTCCCTTAACTAAAGGCAAATAAAGTCCGAGGCGAAGTGATGATAGAACAATTTCTCCAAATCTGGCACAATATAATATTTAACGTGCCATAACAATGATTTGCATTACCGACTGCATAATTAAAAATGCCTTTGAAGTTATTAAATCCGTATCTGTGACAGCAGCAGGTCCGAACTCTAATTGCACATAATATTTTATGAGCACATTATATGTTTTTGTATACAAACCATCACTCTGCAAAGTAATCAGCCACTGCAGCTGTCGGTTACATGTGCAAACCGCATCAATTCCCCTCTGTTATTTTAAAGGAAAAGCAGTAATTGCATTTAGAGGATATGATCATCCAGAAATAAAAAAAAAATCAGTCATCAACTACTCGTGCAGATGGAAAGTTGTGTGAAGTTTCGTAGTCTACAAGACTAAACAAGCTAAGCAACGTTGCAGCATTCTCCTAAACAACTGAAACATAAAATGGCTCCATACAGGTCGTCCGGTGAAATCCAAGTTTCAGAAAAGCCCTGAGATCCCAAATTGATTTTAAAAAGCCATTTTTTATACCCCTGCAGCTGCAAAGTTAAACGCATTAGCATGCACCACCGTCTGAAGTGGGTGCACGAGCTCGACTGAACATCAAGGGTGTAAATAACATCCTCTCAAATCAATTTGGGATCTCTGGGCTTCTGGAGACTCGGATTAAGCCGGATAAGCTTTCCGAAACAATTTTATGTTTTTTTTTTCTCTTTTTCCAATTTTTTTTATGCATTTCAAAACAAATCCCCAGCTCCTCCAGTTGATGGGAAAGTTCTGTTCCCTTGCTCTGCTGTGAAGCCCCAGAAGTGTCGTGTGAACTGCAATTTTTACGGCTCCGGTTTAAAGGTGTTCACTGTCTGCTGGTTAGCAATAGTTAGCAGTTACTTTAGCAACAGGTAAAGTTATCCGTCCAGAGTTGAGGCAGAGCAGCCAAAGGACAGCAGAAAGTTATAAAGTTGTGTTTCCGTGCAGTTATCCGTGAGGCCTGGTCCTCAGAGACGCTCCCCTCTGGCAGGGTCCTTCTTTTAATGCATCCATGGCAGCGCAATAAAAATTATGACCAGAGAATTATGCGCTCCCAACCGCCACCCCGAGTGCAGGATGAGTCATCAACATCATTATCAATTTTCCAGGACATTGCAAACTCCATAATGCAGTTTCAAAAATACTCCTTTTTGCCACTGTTGCCTGATCATTGCCTGATTCTGGCATAAAGGGCGAAAAATACTGGAGAGACAACGCTGACAAAAACACATCGATTTTGACTTTAAGAGAGCTTTATGGGAAATATATTGGCTGTTTCCTTCTCTTGTTTCCAAAACAAATACACGCACCAGTCAGATTAAGGTCTTAATAACACGAGGCAGTGGAGCCTGAACTGCATTTGTCCAAAGGGGACGTCGCAATCAACAACAAAATGAAAACTTCCTCGCCGGTACTTTAAATATAGCACGTCCAAACAACACCTCCAAATCCTGTTGCTTGGTTTAAAATAAACTACTGTAAAACTAGCACACGTGCGTTCGTGAAATTAATGGATGCACTTAAACGGACACATCCTTTCAACATTCAACAAAATGTCAAGAGAGAAACAAAAAAATAAATGACATCTAATTTCAGCATGTTCGTCAATTTCCTGTGCAAATGGAATGAAACTGGCCTTTCGGTTGGCCTTCGTGCGAAACTGAGTCTTGTATCTGTAACCGGAGGGGGTGAGTGTGAAGTGAGCATGAAGTGGATGATCTGCGTCACGGACGACAATAGGTGTTTTGCAGCTGCCAGCTGATGAGGTCAAGGTAGGTGAGAGATAGGAGGTCCAATTATTTTTGATGGAATCAGGAGACGTGGCAACAAAACAGATCCCACAGCTGGAGCGATATTCATATTGTAATTATTTTATGTATATTGCATGTCACATAAACGTCCCGGCAACATTAGAATAAAACATATTACAAGGTGTTTGGCTGAATTGGTATGAAGCGGCACGTACCTTCTTAAAATTCCACAGGCAACCTTTAGGGGACCACGCTGATGAAGATGTAGTTAAGTCTCACACAGATTTGAATAATCTAATACACAGGGAGGAGAAAAAAAACAGCAAATAACATTCAGGTTAACAAAGGAATTGAGGGCAGCTCAGGTGAGGAAAGAGTCATTTAAGAAATCCATTTCCCAAAACTGTTTTCTCTAAAAGGTACATAAACAACAAAAATGACATTTCTTCGGCGAAATTTTAAGTCATCCCTCACAACGCGTGATGGTGCTGGACCAGTTCCTCCCACGGAAGTCATTTATATTACGCTAAATAAATCACCACAAGGCAACTAAAGCCATGTGAGTGCACCCAAGGGAACCTTACTGCAAGTGAGAAGCACAGTCAGGTAAGATATGAGCGTATTTGCATCTTACCCACTGAGTCAAACTTGATCCCACTCCAATCCCGGATCAGACAACGTGACGTCGGCCCGGAAAAAAAAAAAAAAAAAATGGTCCTATCTGACAGACGCTGGGTGCTGGGGAATGGGAATGAGCACCGGGCACGACTGTTTGTCATTTTATCTTGTGAAGTGTTTCGTAGCGGGAGACAAGTGTGGGACAACTCGCAAAGGCTCTGACGGAAAGACTACCAGCTTGACAACGTCTCCAGCATGCGACGTGATGGCTCAGATGCTGACGCTGATCCCCAAAGTCTATCTGTAACTAAGGGCTGCAATAATCCATCTTTTTCTCACCAGATACCGATTCCAATACCTCAACTCAGGGGTACCGATCAGATACCGGTGCTCTCTTTTCCACCCTGACGTTGTAAAAAATGTGTGAGCCCTCTCTGCTTGGAAACTCTTTGGTATCGCATGAAGTCAGGGCGCTAAATCTGATGTTGCAGCCTGTTGTGACTCAACGAAATTCAGAAAATCATGACATTGAAAAAAAAAAGACTGTATCGGACGCATCTGGCCAAAACCCGTTCCACTTAATAAGGGTAAGGTCCAGTACCAATCAGGCATATCGGACCTCTAGAAGGTCATGAAAGATTGAAGGATGATAATTGTCAGCGTTCAGTTTAGTCTTGCAAGGATAGCGAACATCTATTCTTAAAAGGAGGGGGTTGGATGTGGGGGGCTGTGGCTCAGGAGCAGAGCCAGCGTCTTGTTATTGGAAGGTCGCTGGTTCGATCCCCCGGGTCTGCATGTCAAAGTGTCCTTGGGCAAGATACTGAACCCCAAACCGCTCCTGATGCCTCGGCTTTAAAACATACGGCACTTCATTGGCTTTGACAGGCAATCAGTGCCTCATCAGCTGGTGAGTCATTTACAAACTGTGAGCTGGTGGAAATGACCGACTTTTGGATGGGGGACAGAGAAAAAAAACACCTCATCAATTTGTTTGAGAAACAGCCGTTTCTGTATGACACGAGCCTCAAAATTGAAATTTACTGCTAAGCAGACAACTTTGCTGCTTTTACTCTGCTCTGCTCTCGCTCACTCGCTCCACTACACACTCGCCGCGCACACACTCGCTGGCTGTTTCATCCTTCATCAGCGAGACGACAAACGTTTGAAATGTTTATTATAGCGGCAAAGCATGGCATCTAGACCCAGACCTCA